>APFE031322797.1:356156-409318 GCA_000404065.3 Pinus taeda | reverse complement strand
TATGCGGACCTGTTGTAACATTATGGAAGGCTTTATTATTATATCACATATGCCCAATCGGTACTCGCATATCGCAAAACACAAAGGGTTGTCACTCTTGCAAGCGCCAATTGTAATGTATGTTATGGACCCGATGCGACATTGCAGTTTTATTTTATATCATATCGCATCCATAGGTCAATCGACCATCAGCCATGGGGAATTATAACTGCCGATTGTAATTACACAGTGGACACAATGCAATTATAGATGTAGGTGTAATAAATTTGAAGTCCAACCTTAAGCGCTTTGGTCGGCTTTTCCATATATTCCCGTGTATTTCGAAAATTGTATTCTGCAGGGTTTGAAGGCCAAAATGTAGAAAAATGCACCCAATAGTTAAGGAGGCCTAAATGATGGTGATTGTGAATTGTGATAGTGATGTGGCATGTGGGTCTGCCTACTGGTACAGTCTCTCCAAATCAAAGCCTCCGTAAATAATGAATTCTGATATATGAATATTATTAAAGGAAAAAAGACCTCTCTGGTATTTTAATAAGCAACATTTCTCTGTATTTTGGCCTCTCTTCCTTGTGAACATGTCCTTGAGCATTGGTAAACCTAAATAGACAGAGGAAGCCAAAGGATCTAGAAGCTGAAGAAGCAAGCGAGTGCAGAGGATACTGCAGTAACCGAGGAGGGAAGCCAAAAGGATCAAGCGAGCGTTGAGGAAGCCGAAGAGCCAGCGGAAAGAGGAAACCGATGGTCAGAGGCATCAGGAAGATACAAAAACACAGAGAACAAGAAAAGTGAGAGATTTGTTGAAAATTCTATAGGAAACAGAGGCAGCGGTAGGGTCCAATAGAACAGAAAAGGGCCACATGACCAACAGGACAGGAGGCATTCGAATGGTGAGCTTCTCAGCCAATCATGTTACCCTGTGAAAGAATTAATTGGGTACACAGTGTAGTCTGTAGAACAATTTTGGGATGTAATAAATAAAGTTTTATCTGACATTGTTTGAAGGGAGAAGTAGTCAGCAGAGAAGTAGTCATGCTGAAACATTTATTGTGATAGTAAGAACAGAAGCTTGAACAAAAAGTTGGTTCTTATGCAGAGCTTAGTGTAGCTAATAGTAGACTCACTAAAGCTATGTGGAGACATTATTAGAGGTCATGAATGTTATTGAAGACTCTGTGTGGATAGTATGAAGAGTTTTAAAGACTCCTTCATAAGAAGACTAGTTGTCATTGATGTTGTAGCATGGAGACTATAGTGAAGCTCTAAAGAGACAAAACTCAGTAAAGAAGAGTTCTAAGAGCATAACATTACTATGAAACATGCCTTGACAAGATTGGGTTGGAACCCTTGGGGTTGGTGCCTCAGAAGTAAGAAGGATTGGAGTCCTTGGGATTGGTGCCTCGGAAGTAGGAAGGATTGGTGTCCTTGGGACTGGATTCTCAGGAATTGGAAGGATAGAAGTCCTTGGGAGTTAGTGCTCCTAAGTCCAAGATTGTTGCCTTGGCAAAATAGAGTTGGAGATCTGGAGGTTGGAGCCTCACAAAAGTACAAGTTGGTTCTTGGAAATTGATTGCAACCATTTATATATTGTATCTATTTTATTGCAAAGATTATATTAATAAAAGAATTAATACTTGTTGGTCATATTGTGTTGTAAATATAAATGTTTTAACTGGTAAAATAATAATTGAAAAAGAAATATTGATTCACCCCCCCCCTAGTATTTCCAACAATTAGTATCAGAGCCAATACCTTCATTCAAAACCTAACAGCTTGAAGGTTGATCTTTAGAACACAAATGGTGAAGTCAAGGAAGAAAGTCTCAAATCCTCCCAAGGATGTGTCTCCCTCTACTACTAAGATAGAAGAAAATACATTTGAGGAGGCTCCATGGTTAAAAGGGAACTTTAATAAATGGGAAGAAAGAATGATGAGTTTCTTACAAAATCAAGGCATTAAAATCCAGAAATCAGTGATTGTTGATGGCAGGATGGATGGAGAATACAAGGAGTACATTGCAAAAGCAATGAAAGCAATCTTGAATGGGCTACCTGATTCTATAAAGGACAATCTAGGAAAATATTCATCAACAAAGGGTATATGGGACAAACTTCATGACCTCCACTCAAAAGGAGCATTTACCATGAACATCAGTCAAGAAGATGATGGAAATCAAGAAGGAAATCCGAAACCCATCATAGAAGATAAAAATGAGAATGATGACATCAAGGCTAAAGGAAAACTAGAAGATGAAGAGAATGAAAAATATTTTGTAGAAGATTTCCTTGCTCAACTTATGCCTGTCGTGGAAGAGATTAACAATTTGAAAAAGGAAAATGAGGAACTTAAGAAGATATCACTAGCTGGTGACCAAGATCAAACAAGGAAGAAAGTTGACCTCGTCAAGCTTCAAGTACAAGAAAGGGATGAAGAGCTTGCCAAGCTTAAGAATGAAGTTCATCAAAGCAAAATAAAGCATCATGAATAAGTCATATCCATGAAAAATCAATTGGATAAAGCAAAGAAATAGGAAGATACCTTGTCAAGTCAACTTGAACAAAGGCACAAGAGCTTGAACAAACTTGAAGAAGAGATTGGTCAATACAAGGTAGAGGTCTCCTCTCTTAAATCTCAACTACTAGAAGCAAGGAAACAAGCACAAGGAGCTGAGAAGATAATGGAAGCATTTGAAGTCATAGAAGGACAGGTTGATGAAGTAGGAAAGGAAAGAAACACCATGATATGTCAACTAAAAGAAAAGGATGAATGAATCTTCAAAATGAAGTTCTAAGTCATCTCCCTTAAAATAGAAACAGATGAAGCTACTCGTATCAAGGAAGAAACTGAGAAACAACTTGCTAAGAAGAATAATGAGTGTGAAAGATTGGAAGAAGAGATTGTCTTCCTCAGAAAAAAGGTTGAAGGGATGAACAAAATCTTTAAGAGCTCCCAGGACTTGGATGACATGCTCAACTATCACAGATGTCCATTTGATAAATCAGGTGTCAGGTATGCAGGTGAATCCTCAAATAAGAATGATAATGCTTCAAACAAAATGGATGTGAAGAAGCTAGAAAGAAATGGTGATGCTCCCAGTTCCAGCAAAGGCAAGGAGAAACATCAAGGCTACAATGGAAGAAGTCCTACTCCAAGAAGAAATCATGCTCCAAGAAGAAATCCTGCTCCAAGAAGAAATGTAGATGATGTCAAAGGTGTGAGAGGCAATGGTTATCATCAAAGGATCTCAAAGTAGAAAGGCTTCAGAAGTACATCAAGGAAATCTCCATATCCCAGGTACCAAAGTTCATTTTTTGGTTATTGTTGTTCTTGTGTAAACTTTGGTCATATGGCAAAAGATTGTAAAGCATATCATAAAGATAGATGTTATGGTCCCCAAAAATCTCCTAGAGATAGATATTATGGTCCCCAACAATCTCCAAGAAACAATTTTGTAGGAATAAATCATGAATTCTTATTCATGAACAATGTAGAATGCTTCAAGTGTCATAACATTGATCATATGGCATGTGATTGTAACTTAACTTGGGCTCTTACACAATCTAGAACCATGCAAAAGAAGAAAGTTGCACAAGTATGGAGAAGGAAGCAAATACAATTCGAAAGTCCCTTGAACTCTACAGCCAACAACAAATGTCATTGGCCTAAATTTTGACAATCGAAGAATTTGATTGGAAGACTCTGCCAAAGGAGATGATGCATACATTTAGGGGGAACATGTGATTCTTGATCATTATTGCAAAAGCTATTAGTGAAAGGGTCCTTATGAAATCCTTGTTGAGCTATATTAACAATTATTCTTTGATAAAGATCATTTCTTAGGAATGCTCCATTGAAGAACATGATCCTATAACCATTCTTTGGATTGTTGTTAAAGATACCTTCCACTTAATCTCTAAGTAGTATTTGGAGCAATAGAAAAAGTCATCTAATGCTAGAGAAATAGGGCAAATAACTGTGGTGTTGATATTACAGATGCTAAATGTCTTGACTCAAGGATTTAATGTGAGAACAGATAAATTATGGACACTAATAGAGGCAATCTTCAAACAAACAGATACATCTGGAATGGAGTTTGAAGTAAGAGCAGCTGGCATCATATAAAAAAACTAAAGCATTGCAAGAAGATGCAAATCAGAAAAATGAATTTAAAAGATAGTTACATATAGGCTATCTAAATATGCTAGTGGAAATAACTTGCAGAGATATGTACAAGAACATAAGGAAAAGATGGCTCATAGAAAGGGGAACGTTGTGCAGTCAAATATAACTTATGCTGATACTGGTAACTTAGAAAATATAGCAACAGTGAGGCACAACCTCTCACCATTTCATCCAAATGAAATGATGTTGAACACTAGATGGCAGTGACTTAAGGAGAAGCACAAAAACACAAAGGAACTCGGATCTGAAGAAAGATAACAAGAAATAAAATTTCAGTGGTGTTTTCTCTTGATTTGGACTATGAAGGCCTCTCAATTATGATTGTGGAGACAACAATATGGATTGAAGCATAAAAACCTGAACTTGGACACTTGGTGTATGGCTATTTGTAATATGATTGAAAGCATTGAAGTAGAGCATCTTTAAGCATTGTTGAAGCCATGATAAAGTAGTTATGAGACATGAAGAGGGAATAATGTGATAATTGATGATAAAGCATCTATCTTGAGTAAAAAGAAGAGCGCTATGATAGGGGGAGTCACAAACCCATGAATATCTACCATTCATGAAGAATAGAAGCAATTTCATAGGGGGAGTCCCAGAGCAGTCCTTTGCCATTGATGTCAAAGGGGGAGAGAAGAAGGATATTGCCATGAATAACAATGGGGGATATTGTTGACCTAGGTTGTCATTGACGCCAATATGGCAATATTCTAGATACTAGATGATCTATGAAGGTGAAGCAGAGCAGATCCATGAAGAGACAAGAACAAGGCCATCAGGATAGCCAAGCCATAAGTAAGAGTCTATTAACGGAGGAGTTAACAAAGGAGGCATATCCAAGCTATCACTTATGCTTAAGAGTACTGTAGAATATCAGAGCAAAGGAAGACATTGGAGCAAGAGGAGCCACATCAGAGGAGCATCACATGTAATACATGCCCAAGAAGAACCGAGAGGAAAAAGTCATCAAAAGAGCTATCAGAGAGCATATCAGAGGAGAAAAATAGAGCTATCGAAGCTATCGGAACTAACGGAGCCATAACGGAATTAATATATGCCAAGGAGCCATATTAGGAGAGTAATACATGCGAAGGAGCCATATCGAGAGTAATATATGCCATTGATGCCAAAGAGCAGAATAGACACACACACACACACACACACACACATATATATGCGGAAGAGTTAAAGGCAGAGGTAGAGCAACATACAACATATATAAGCAATTTACACTATCAGAGGTACAAAGCATAGTTATATCGGAACACACTATCGGAGCGGATATATATATATATATATATATATATACACACACATATAAATATACATATACATATACATATATATATACACACATATATAACTGCAGACTCGCTGCAACATTATGGAAGAATTTATTGTTATATCACATCTGCCCTATCAGTACTCGCACATCACAATACATAAAGGGTTTTCACTCTTACAAGCGCCGATTACGATGTATGTTGTAGACCCAATGCGACATTGCAGTTTGATTTTATATCATATCGCATCTGCTAGTGAATTGGCCATCGGCCAGCTGGAAGTTGTGATTGTCAATTGCAATTACACAGTGGACTCGATGTAGTTATAGATGCCGGTGTAATAAATTTAAAGTTCGGCCTTAAGCGCTTCGGTCGGTTTTTCCATATATTCTTGTGTATTTTGAAAATTGTATTGTGAGGGGTTTGAAGGCCAAAATGCATAAAAATGCACCCGATAATTCATGAGGCCTGAGTGATTGCGATTGCGAATTGAGATGATGATGTGGCATGTGGGTCCACCATGCTGGTACAACCTCTCCAAATGAAAGCCTCTGTAAATAATGAAGTCTGATATATGAATATTATTAAAGGAAAAAGGACCTCTTTGATATTTTTAATAAGCAACATTTCTCTGTATTTCGGCCTCTCTTCCTCCTGAACATGTCCTGTGAGCATTGGTAAATCCGAATAGACAAAGGAAGCCAAAGAAGCAAGTGAGTGTAGAGGAAACTATAACGACCGAGGAGGGAAGCCAAAAGGATCAAGCGATCGTTGAGGAAGACAAAGAACCAGTTGAAAGAGGAAACCAATGGTCGGAGGCATCAAGAAGATACGAAAAACATAGAGAACAAGAAAAGTGAGAGAGTTGTTGAAAAGGCCGGAGGAAACAGAGGCAGCGGTAGGGTCCAACAGAATAGAAATAGGTCACAGGACCAGCAAGACAGGAGGCATTCGAAGGGTCAGATTCTCAGATAATCATGTTACCATGTGAAAGAATTAATCAGGTACACAATGTAGTATGTAGAACAATTCTGGGATGTAATAAATAAAGTTTTATCTGACATTGTTTGGAGGGAAAAGTAGTCAGCAGAGAAGCAGTCATGCTGAAGCATTTACTATGACAGTAAGAACATATGCTTGAACAAAAATTTGGTTCTAAATCTAATAGTAGACCCATTAAAGCTATGTGGAGACATTATCAGAGGTCATGAAGGCTATTGAAGCCTCTGTGTGGATAGTATGAATAGTTGTAAAGACTCCTTCATAAGAAGACTGGTTGTCATTGATGATGTAGCATGGAGACTAGTGAAGCTGTAAACAAACAAAACTCAGTAAAGAAGAGTTTTGAGAGCATAACATTACTATAAAACATGCCTTGACAAGATTGGGTTGGAACCCTTGGGGTTGGTACCTCAGAAGTAAAAAGGATTGGAGTCCTTGGAATTGGTGCCTCAAAAGTAGGAAGGATTCGTGTCCTTGGGACTTGTGTCTCCTGAACTGGAAGGATAGAAGTCATTGGGAGTTGGTGATCCTAAGTCCAATATTTTTGCCTTGGCAAAACAGAGTTGGAGCTCTGGAGGTTGGAGCCTCACAAAAGTCCAAGTTGGTGCTTGGCAACTAATTGCAACCATTTATATATTGTATCATTTTATTGCAAAGATTATATTAATAAAAGCATTGATACTTGTTGGTCATCTTGTGTTATGAATATAAATGTTTTAACTCGTAAAATAATAATTAAAAAATAAATACTGATTCAACCCCCCCCCCCCACTCTTAGTATTTCCAACACCTCAGTAGATTCTTCTTTCTATATTTAGGGTAGAAAATTGATAATACTTGATCTTGTTCCTCTTTTTTCTGCCTTGTTTTTAGTATATCAACTTGTGTTCCTAATGTACTTAAGATATCACTTTTGAAGTCTTCAAACAAGATTCCTACTTCGTCTCTTGTTATACTTCCTTTTGTTGATTTGGTAGATTTAGAATTTGCAACTCTCTTTCTAGTTTTAGGTCTACCTCTTGAGTGCTTTTGACATAGCTCTACAATTTCGTCAAATGGTAAACATGAAATATCTCCTTTTCCAATCACATTAAGAATATCAAGATACTCATCTTATATTCCTTTTAGAAATATTTTTCGAATAATATTAGGGTTTAAAGCATGATGTTTCAATTTTTGCAAGTTATAGAGAAACATTTCTAAATATTCCTCTAAACTTTCATCTTCTTGTTGAGACATTCTAGAAATATCATACTTTGAATCTCTGGGCCTATAGTATCCTTGTTATTTCTTAAGGAAAAATTTTCTCATGTCCTCTCAACTGGGAATAGTATGTTCACTTAATCCCATAAACCATTTTAATGCAACTACTTTAAGAGTAGCAGGGAAAATATGAAGCTTATGTCTATCATCAGTATAACCATAGGTATGACATAGAATATCAAATTCAAGCAAGAATGAGTCAAATCTTCATAAGACATACCATAGAAATTTGGTGAAACAAAAGCTGGGATATATTTCATTTTTACCTCTTCTCCCAATATTTCTCTATTGTCTAAGATTGGAAATCCAAAAGTAGCTTCTTAGTCATTGTCTACTCCTTCATCCTCTCTTCTTTTATTTTCATTTTCTCTTTTGGCATCCTCTTCTCTTTTTCTCTCTTCTTCTCTTTTCCTTTCTTGTTCTCTTCATTGTATTTCATATTGTAATCATTGTTCTGGAGTTAGTCCTGGAATATTGTATCCTTGTCCTTGTCCTACTATTTATTTTTTAGATGCTTCAAATGTTTCAGTAAAAATATGGGTTTGTGTCTCTTCAACTTTCTCTAGTTGTTCAAGAATAGGTTGATCTAGTTGTTCAAGGAGAGATTGGACAATTGGTTTTCTTGTTTCTTTTTGTTTTCCTATACAAGATGTTTCTTCTTGCGTTTGTTTCCTTTTTACTTCATAAGCCAACATAGTCTGTCTTTCAACTAGAGTTAACCTCTGCCTTGAACATCTTTTTTCTTCTAACTCTTCCAAAGTTGGTTTTATAGCAATTGGTGTAGTTAGTTCGAATATAGATGGTCCTGTTTGCACCAATGGTTGAGTGGTTGGGGGATTTTCTTTTACATATCTACCTTTTTCATCTCTTTGTCTAGGCATGAATACTTATAATGAAAAATCCTAAAATATTTTGGTTTTTATATTTTCTTTGTGTTTTTGCATTTTTTATGTTTTCTAAACAAGATTCATAGCTAGCTATATCTAAGTGTGCTTCCCTAGCAACGATGCCAAAAATGTAAGTCCAATTTATTGAGATAAATTAGAAAATATCTTTAATATCAATCCAGGTTGGTAGACTTAGAAAGACACCCAAAGTATATGGATCTTAGATCTAATTAGTTTAGGAAGTATTTTCTTAGATATTTAAAAGAATAGAAATTTATATTACAAATAGAAAGCTACAAGTATGAAATGCTAAATGTGAAGAAAGC
Organism: Pinus taeda; assembly: GCA_000404065.3. NCBI lineage: Eukaryota > Viridiplantae > Streptophyta > Pinopsida > Pinales > Pinaceae > Pinus > Pinus taeda. The sequence goes on along the minus strand of APFE031322797.1, from coordinate 400,372 downwards.
AATAAGTGAGTAAAAATATTAGTCAATTTTAGTTAACAAAGAATATGCTCTTTTCTCAAAGGTCGTGGTTGTCCATCCTTATCATTTTATTAATTCGACATGACCAATTTCACCATCTAAGTTACTAAAGCATACAAATCTAATGTAAGAAAGCGAGATGAAATGGATGCACAAAGATTGATTTCAATCCAATCTTAGCTTACAAAGAAGAGGCTCTAACTTAGAGACTTGTTTTTTCCTTCCTTATTGAAGCTAATCAATCGAGAGAAATAATTTATTCTATCTCTATAACCACAACAAACAAGTTAGTTCATACAATAAATATTCACAATATTAACAAAGAACATAAAGTACATTAATGCACATAATTTAACAGGAGCATACTTAGCTTAGTATGGGGGCCCTCCACCTTTTCCTAGTACACCATAAAATAATTAGCTTCATCAATTCACCATTCACATCACACACAAATATATGAACAAGAGATAGAAGGCAAGTTTTCAATTATATTTAGAAAATTATAGTCATAACATATGTTCATGGTTTCTTGGTAGCTTTGCTTAAATAGGCTAAAAATATAACAATATGAGCTATAATTGTTTTAAAAACTAAAAAGAGTCCTATCCCATCTCATAAGGTCAAGCTGATCCCTTTTTTACACAAAATATGAAAAAAGTCCCACAAAATCCCAAAACTGCCCCTAAATCACTGCATTTCCTATGTGACTGGTCAAGTTTAACCAACATTGATCGGGCATATTCTAACTGATTTGGAGCGAGCCAATTGGAGTCCCTCCATCCTGGGTTCATGTATTTTCTGAATATGTCTTTAGTTTGTGCCCAGGTGTCCTATAGATACAAATTTAATGAATCCATTATGGAAATTATGTTTCTATCAAAAATAAATTTTAATGCTTAATTTTTACTAAAAATTCTAAAAATCAAAAGACATAATTAATTTACCTTGCTGTGAAAAAAGAGGTGAAATGTGGCAAATATTATTGAAATATCATGATGAAGGATGGTAAAATGATGGAATAGGTATGGTAAAAGAGGGTCAAAATCGAGAGCTAACAACTTGTTGATGACATTTGATCAATTATGTTATGTTTTCTAATGTTTGTTGATGACATCTCTATCATGATAATCTGTGTTTTATAGTATTGATTAAGTTGTGGTGGTTATGGAATGGAATTTTGATTAGTGATGATGCTATTGTATGAGGATCTGTAATTAGCTCAATGATGTGGTTTTTTTAGTAATGCGGTGATTCAGATTCTATTGTGAGTGATTTGAGATATATACAGAGCTCTTATACAAAGGAAGCTTGTATATATGTGGGTGTGGTTTAAAACAATGGATTAGACATTCTAAAGTATGTCTGATTATGATTTGTAGGAACAACATTGTCTCTCTGTGATGGATAATAGTGTATGGTTTGGTATATTGATGAATGATTGTGGATTGGTATGATCTAATAACTTATGGCATCGAATCATAATTAGTGATGATGATACAATGTGGTGATATAAAATTAGTTCAGTGATATGTAATTAGTTGAATAGTTGAAGTGATTTTAAGACACTGATTCACCACCCCTCTTTGTTGAGTATTTTTCCCAACAATTGGTATTAGGGTAGGTCATTCTAGCAAAAACTTAACTGCTTTAAGTGGATAAGGGACAATTGGAAAGAAGCAAAAGAAGAAGGCAAATCAAAGGAAGAATTCAATTCAGGGGAACAATGACAGAGATGCATTTGATGTTGTGGCAATATCTACATTTATGGTTCAAGGATAATCTACAATAGAAAAACGATGTAAGTCATAATCAATGGAAAATAAAGGTATGTTTATGCTAACTGATGATAACTATCATGAATGGAAAGAATAGATGAAGTATAATTTAATGAACCTAGGATCTAATGTTTGGAATTCAGTATATAATGGTTGCAATAAAAGTCCCCCATAATGTAGTATTAAATGAAATCTTTGGTAACATCCCTGATTCAACATTAGGAAAGGTGATGCACTATGAAATTAAAAAGGAAGTATGGGACAATATACAAGAAATCCATGAAGGAAAAAAAAGGAAGATTGTTCATCAGGAGAACCAACAGGTAATATTATTTCTAAGTAAAATAATGATTCATGAAAAGATGAGTATGTTATGTCAGATGGATTTATTGATTCAAAATAAGACATGTTATAGGAAGTTCTTAATTGTAGAAGAATGAATGATTTTACTTTAAAAAGGATTAACAATATTGAGGACAAGCTCAAAGCATATGATAACAGGGATCAGGTTAAATCAGCAAGTGCTATAGTAGAATCTAAACAATATGGTGAAGGGATTGAAGTTGAGATCATCTCTCTAAGATTAGATATTGAAAAGTCAAACAACTAAAATGAAGCGATATTTCAAGTATTTGAAGAAAAAGAGAATGGGTTGAAAAAATATAATATCAAATCAATGGAGAAATTGGAAGAAGGAAGAAAAGGTTGAAGAAGGAATGAGGAAGCAACATCTGGAAAAGTAATAACAATACCAAATAATTAGAGGTTGAGATAAGAACTCTAAAAGTTAAAATAGAATAAAAGGATAAACACTTCATATTTTAAGATAGTAGTAATATTTTATATAATATTCTTAGCAGTCAAAGATATTCTTCCATTAAATCTGGTCTTGGTTTTCATGAAGCTATAAAAGGAGAATCTAGTTCACAGGCCTATGCAATGATCTTGAAGGATAATAATACAAAATATGAAATTCTTGTTAAAGAGATAAGAATTCAACTAGATTAAAATCGAAGGAAGATTAATTTCCAAAAGAAACCATTTGCTCCTAATAATATAAACATTAACCAATTATATCCTCTGATCAATAATGTTGAATGCTTTATATGTCACAATTATGGACATGTTGTAGCTAATTACAGAAGAAGATTGTTTCAATATCAAAAGAATATCCACTTCAAGGAAAGGTCATCAGCTCCAAGGTACTCATGTTTCTTTAAGGGATATTGTTTTTCTCTCAACATATTTGGTTAGAAAGATATTGAATACAATAGAAGGAATATGAAACATGCATATAATGATTCGTTAGCTCCATTTTTAGGTCACATAAGATATTATGCTTATAAAAAAATTGGGCATGTATCAAAAGAATGCAAGAACAAGTGAATGGACCTCCATAGATAACATGGTAAGCAATCAGATAAGAATATCGTTACCAAATGCCGTGAGAAAGTTGGATCCACTAGCGCTTCTCATAATACGTAGAAAGAAGAAGAACAAAAAAGGTGTAGTATTTCTCTTTTGTCATTTGAAGATGAAGAAGAGTGCTACATAGATATCGGATTCTCTCATTAGATGAATGGAAATAAGGACAAGTTTGAGTTTCTCCAGAAAAACAAAGATGGTATGGTGATTCTTGGAAATAAAGCTCCAATAAAATTTATGGGAAAAGGTAGAATCAAACTTGAGAAGTATGTGAAAGAAGTTGATGCATTATTACTTCAAGGGCTAAAGAAGAATATTCTATGTGTAGTTCAAATATATGACAAAGGACATATAATTGTATTTACATCAACTAAATGCAAAGTTATAGACGAGGAAAATGGAAAGGTTATAGAAAGAGGATACATAAATCAAGACAAATTATATGTGCTAGCAGAGAAGCATTCAGGCATAAATAAGAGGTATAGTTCATCTTCTTCTTCAGATTCATAATAAAAGAAGATGGTTCCCACTGTAGTCTCTTTTTCTTAATGTGTTCTTCTAAATAGTGACTATAGAAGTGAATGTGAGAACATGTGATTATAATCAGGTCCAGAGGATCATAGATGTATGATCTTAGGGGTAGTTATGCATGTGTATCTAGATTATGATTCTCTATGATTTTTTTATATGTTGGTTATGTTTATATTACTCATAATGTATCTAATAAAAGGTATGTGAAAAGGAAAAAAAAGGAAATATTCAAGAGGAGATGTAGTTATGAAAAAATATGCAATTTACTTTCTGTAAGTGGATCTCATGAAGGAAAATCACATATGCACACGAGTTTTAATCTATCCAGTCGCCTATGTTTCTTTGAGATCGATAAAAGTGACACATATTCAGGGGGAGCTTCTCATATGCTTCCATCATATTATTAATGGTTTTTTGGTTTTGATATTGGTTTGTTGTAGACTATTGGTGATATGATGCTTAGGAAGGATGAAGTTATGACTTGTTGCAAGTCTTATACTATTGTTTCTAATGAAATGGTTCTTTGATGCACTACCTGATTGATAAGATCAAAGTTGATGGTGAATAGTTGGCACAAACTTAGGGGGGAACATTTTTTATGCTTCCAATAATGCATTGTTTCCATTATGTTTCCTTGTTACATGATGGTTTTTTTGGCTTGATCACTATTTTTGGAAGTTGATCATTAGGCATGAATTGGATATGATGAACTTATGGTTGATGTTTATATGTAACTTATGTTTCACTTGATAAAGGGATGTGTAGTCTATGGTCATTGTTGGAATTGGTTGATAATGATAAGTTTATGATTCACTCACTCATTCTTGACATTGATATTTTGTTGTCAATATGTCATATGGATGATGCCTATATATTGCTCAAGTTTGGTAAACCTGTTAAAAATTGAAGATATGTATACTGAAGATGTGATGTTGTTGATCTGATTTTTGATGACTAAAGTATCTCTTTGTTTTCACACATGTTGTTGATGCATATGATGATGTATATGTTGCGTGAGGATTGTGTATCTTCTTATAAGTGAAGAGAGCATGTTGATCTTGATGACATGAGTTATAGAAGATGAGTTACAGACAAAGATTGATTTCACAATCTTATGCCATGATTGGTCGATGTTGATGAGTTCCTAGGTTATCATTGATGGATGAATTGTAGATAGTGATGTTATGGATTATTACTTGAGTTGCATTTTGGTAATGTTATTTATGGTGTGATAAATTTTGAAGGTTCTCCTTGTGCTTTATTATGGCTCTTACTATATGTGGAAAAAGCATATTACATGATGTCAAAAGGATTTTTATTGATATGTTGCTACTACACTGCTTGGTGATGCTTGGAAACATTGCATATTTGGTCACACATTGATCGGTGCTACACTCTCTTATCTTCCTGATGATATATTACTTCTTGATGATGAGGATGCTCGTGCTGTTATTATTATATGTTGTTGACATCAGATGATTATGTTATAGATTCCTTTATGGTGCATGATTGTTGTTGATGGCTATAAATGTCATATATGTCTATTAATATAAAGGTCATGTAAAGACCCATTTTGTAAATCATTGTAAAATTCAGTCATATATGAGCTATTGGGGTCAACTCAGTTATGGATGAAATGCCATTATTTTGGGAAATTGATGTAATGTTTGGTAAAACATGTAGCCCCAATGTGTTGGGTGATTGATGTAATCATTATTCATTGTTGATAGGAAAGGTCATACTTGGGTGAGTCATAAATTCTTGTTCTTTATTGTATATATTTAGCAAGTTCAACATATGCTCAGGGAGAGCATGGTCAGTATGCAGTCTTCATATTCAACAGATCATACTATAATACCCTCTAGGGTATTTGCACATAAAAAACGTAGTAGGAACAGAAATACAATAAACATATGAGCCATCAAAATGCATATATACATCAATACATTTGCACATGAACATCAAAGGAATGAATTTTCCATATAATGCAATGAACCAACTAGTGGTGGGACTACCACATTCCACTCAACCATAGATTGGCTGAGAAAAGTCTCTCTTTAGCCAATCACCCTCGTGCCATATTCCAAGCATGAATGTGGGACTCACTGAACACATTAAAAAACACCAATCAATGTGGATGCCACCATAGTTCTCCACCTACACCGTGAGGAATTTGAGTAGCTCCTAGTCTCTTAGGCTTTACCGTGCATCCGCAATTTGATCTAGGGACCACTAGGCCCTACACTGAGACATACTCTCTAGGATTTACCATGCATTCCATCCTGGAATCACTAGGCCCAACAGAGAGAAAATACACCTCTTGGCTTTACTGTATATCCCGCCATTCACTGGCAAGGATTCCTACACCCACTGAGGCACACAATTTGGCTTTACCGCAACTCATAGTCCATTTCAGGGGCTACTAGGCCAATGACTTTGTGCATCCTTAGCATGGTTCAGGGACCACTACCACCATTTGTTTGCCAATTCGAAGATCCACCCCAATTAGCTTCGAATACAATTCGGTCATCCCCCCACAAAATGCATGAGAAAACCCATGTCATCAAAGTTATCATGAAATGGCAAGGCTAGGCTGAAAATACTGTCACACCTAGAAAAACCCATGCCATGGTAGAAAAGAAACACATGTAATCCCATGCATGACAAATCTAGCAAGGGAAATACACATGCAATCCCATGCATGCCAAATCTAGCAAGGAAAATACACATGCAAGTTGATACTTGCAATGAAGCCTATTGTAGTCGTTTGATCTTGCCTTTCCCTACTTGATCCTTGCTTCCTCTTGCCTTCTTTTCTTTTCTTGCTTCAATGCCAAAATGCTCCAAGAAAACTCTAAGTGTCCAAGAGTATGAGAGTGAGAGAGAGAATAATGAGAGAGCTCCAAATCTAAACTGACCAAGTCCTGCCGACTGATCTTGAGAAGCCTTTTTATTAATGATGCCTCTATTTTCTTCATTTTCGATTAGTTTCCTTCAATTTCCTTCTCACATGCAACCTATGACCTTTCACCTCCTTTTTCTACTAGTTTCCATTATTTTCCTTCATTTTCCTCTTCACATGCAACCTATGACCTTTTACCTTCCTTTTCTCCTAATCTTGATTATTTTCATAAATAAATGTGACAAAATACCTCTTTGCCTCTTTAATTCCTTAGACATTGCTTTTGCCAATTTCCTTAGACATAAACAACCAAATGAACACTCCCTAGGATGTCTTGACCACGATTCAACTTGGAATACGTGTCCCATCATCCATGGTATTTATATATTTTTACGTGGAATTTTCACAAGGGCTGTTACAGAACCCCCCACACCCCCCTTGGGGCAACACCATCCTCGGTGTTCAAAGACACCTATAACCAAAAGACAATTGAAAAGAAAACATATTGACCATGGAGATTTATAACACAGCTCGTTGCAGTATTTATAATGAAATATCTGCTCAAAATCAAAGCATCATGACAACATGACAACATACTGCATAATGGAGCTTTATAACATAGCTCATTACGGTATTTACAATAACCACATATACACATATTCACATATCCACATTTTCTCAACCAACAAATAAATAATATGAATCTGCAACAAGGCAATTTAGAGGCTCACACCTCCACCCTCAAAATAATACTAGGATACACCTCCTTCTCAGGAAGTCCAGAATCCACTGCAAATTCAAATTTGCATCCAATGTCTAGTAATATAATCCCATGCCACTTGTCCTCTCAGTGAACAGTTACTATCTCATTATTTCACGGTGCACTCCCAATGTGCATCTGATTCCATCTGGCAATGCGAATTACCAAAACAAATCCATCTGTGACCTTCCCTTCTCTGCTACACAGTCCCTCGAGAATCCATCACCCCTTCTGTGCAGTCACTCACCTTCTAGGTTCTATTGGCACCCCCATCCCGAGCAGTCCATCCCTTGGCAAGGCTTCCACGCATAAGAAGATTCAAACACTAAGGCATATACCTGCCTCAAAACTACCATATCGGTCATTGCATGCTCATTGAAATCAATTGATACTATTGGGTACCAGTGTCCCACAATGGCCCTGCTCCTAACGTGCTTTACCAACACATGGCTGCATGTTTCAATTCCTTTGTTGATGCTGCTAATTCTTGCAGTCGATTTCAACCACTCAACTGGGCATGTTCATGCTTCCTGTACCAAGAACATAACTTCCATTAGATTCAAAATAAAGTGAAATAGATTCAAATCATACCTCATTGGTAGTTTGTCAATAAGGTACACGTGGAATCTTGTTCTCTTCCTATCATAAGAAGTCAAACTAGCATCTTGACCAAATCAACATATATAAAGGTATCACATCAGGTTAGCTCAAACACAACCATCATAATCATAAATCACATGTAACCATCATAAGCCAGAATCATAGGTCATAAACCAGAATCATATATCATGAATCAAAATTATATTCACATGCATACTAAAAGAAAAATACAATACCGATACTTATCCTTCATCGATCCTTACTTCTACCTTGGTTATTTTTGTAACACATTGGATTGTTTTCCACACCCGACAAACATTCAGTGCCTTCTCCTCAACCATGTGCACATTCACATAGTTTGCATCACACACATACAACCACATACGACATGCAAATCCATTCAACGCATTCATCTACACTTGACATACAACACATACACCTACACCCAGTGTACAACAAAATGCATCAACTATACTCGATGTGCAATACCACCCAATACATGTAACTAGACAGACCACAACAACGAGTACGCATGCCATAATACCATAACTACATGATGCACATACATAATACCGCATGCCCATAACACAACATCGATGACATGCACAAAATAATACATGTACACTAGTACCATACGTACAACATGTTCATAGTACCATCGGTACACCACAGTACCTGCACAACGTGTGCACAACATCACATGTACACAGCACCACCTGCTCAATGTGTGCACAATGCCACATGTACATTACACCAATATACAATGTGTACACAATACCACATGTACATAGTATCACATGCACGACGTGTACACAACACCATATGTACATATCATCACATGCACGACATGTACACAACACTTCATGCTCATAGCACTTTATGTACAACATGTACATGGAACCACATGCTCATAATACCACTTATACAATCACGCACACAACACCATATGTACATAACACCATGTACCACATGCATGCAACACCACTTGTACATAGAAGTGCATATCCAACACGTACATAACATCATCTGTACACAACACTTCATATCCAACATGCACATAGCACCATATGCACACAACACCGCATATCCATCATCACACAATATAATATATACACAATACCGCATATCCAGCATGTACATAGCACCATATGCACACATGCCGCATATACATAATGAAGATAATACAATATGTATACAACACCCGATATGCAATATTCACACAATCCTATTTGTACCATCTTGTAGATAACATTGCATAAATAACATGTACACATGCTATATATACACACCACCACAAGTGCACACATCATATATGTAACATGTACGACATATACAACATATGCACAACAATAGTACCACACATACAAAACCACACTATCCTTACCAAGAAACCTTGCTTTCGGTATCTCATCCATGCTTATTCTAGCATGCCGCATACCACATTGCCCTCACTTTGTTGATGTATCCTTCGACATTACTTGTTATAACATAGACATAGGCATAATACAAGTATAACATATCAAATAATATCCACATGATACCGACCTCGTATATTTGTCATGACTATTCTTCCCAATTGATTCCTAGTAAGACCAGAAGCTTCTTCATGTTGTTCTCCTACATAAGCAGTCATTCCTACACAAGAATGATCCCTAACAACCCTGTTAAACAGTAACATAGATACATGGATACATACATACATATATAAACATTAACATAAAACAATCATGATATTGTCAGACAACAACATGCATTCATACATGTATACATATATAAACTTCAACATAATCATGATCATAAAATAATTACCAGATAGCGTAGGGTTTAGGTTAAGAGAACTTCCCTATTTATGCATAGGCATTGAGAGCAACATTTCCCAACATAGCCAAAGCATATGACACCTCTGATCCATTTACTTTACCTTTTCTGGTTACATTTCTTGTGTTTGTACTGCTACTGTCAATTGACCACAATGAACCCAACCAGTCTAAATGATTGTCATAGTGTTACCTTCCGTTGCGCTTACTCACGCATAGAGATTCATCTGGGTCTTATGTCATCGGTTGGGTACCACACATATCTCCCCGAGATCCATTAACTTTCCTCTTTCCCAACAAATTCCCAAGACTCAAAACAATAAAAGGAAAGAATAGAAACAACAACAAGAAGAAAACCATGAAAACCAATAACAACATGACTCCACAAACCATAATGGTATGGCCATGCTCCAGAAATAAATAGATCTACAAATCAAGCACAAGAAAAACACAAAAGACCAAAAGCACAAGACTAACGACAAATGTTAGGATATTTCGACACATAGGAATAGTTAAGTATAACTTGGTCTAGTATAGAGTTAGGTAAAGTGTGTTTCTTTACTATGTACATTTGTAACTTACAATTCGGCGGTCACGATATGTAGTGATCCAACGGTTCATTCTCTCCTCGGTATTACCGACACTTGATCTGTGGCTTGATACCCGATTGGTCCATGAATTCTATTTAAAGCACATGGAGGGTCATTTGTAGGTTAATCGTGCATGAGAGAAGCTTATGTAAATTTTCATTCTTTTATTAATAAATTTCCTGTAGTGGCCACGTTGGCACAGGCCGTGGACTGTTTCCCTCTTTGTGGGTTTTAACCATGTCAAAATATTGGTGTATTGATTTGTGATCTGTTTGTGAGCGGTGTCCTTTTGGTGTTCTATCTGAGGAACTTACCCTGTAAATTCTTACATGGTATCAGAGCTATTTGAGGGCCGCGTCCGTTATTGATCCTGAATGCGACTGCTATCTCCTAGATCTGTTATTTCTGAATGCTTTCGGGCTGAGAGGACTGCTCTGTTGTGTTGGGAGCATCTGTTCCAGTGAGGAACCCCTTTCGTTTCACGCGAAAAGGTTTCCGGTAGCCCTAGCTGCGTCATTTTTTAGATCTGGAGGTATACAGTGTTTATTTGCAGTTTATTGTTATTTTCTCTCTATTTATTTTGGTTTTAGTTTATTTAGCTCTTTTTATCACCGGATCTATACCTTTCATTTCTACATATGCTCTTTGCCCTGTGACTCTATGCGATCTGGGCAAATCAGAAACAGAAAGGAAGGATTTTTCTGATGCGTATGCTCTTTTCCCTGCACCTTAGTGTGATCTCGGAAAATCAGAAACATTGAGGAAAATATTTAGTTTTCGGGTAAAGCTAACTTTAAGTCGTTAGGGTTTTTTTTTTGCATGTCCATATTGGGTTTTGTGTTTTCATTTTGTAGGGAGGAAAAGAGCTTTCTCAAGCAAGCACGCAATCCAAAGCATCCGTGACTAAAAGAAAACAAAGCCCCCCCCTCTCTCTCTATCTATCTTTTTGTATAGCTCACTTGGTTCAGAGCTAATTTAAGAGAGTAGAGGTCTTGGGTTGAAATCTCCTTTATGTTGAAAAAGGAGCTTTTTTTTCATTTCCGCACATTCCGACACTTTGCCGGCGCCTTCATCAACATTTTTTAAAAAGGTCATAACTTCTTCATCCGGAAGCCGTTTTCAGAGCCGTTTTTTTTGAACCAACCTAATTTTTCGAGCTCTTTCCATTGGAACACTTAGTTTCATCATATATAGCTTCAGTTTCTATAAAAATGGAAAGTTCATGCCAAGTTATCCTTGACAGCGCCAACTACTTCCAATGGTGGTCCTACATTGTGGATTTACTTAGAAGTAAAGGTCTTTACCGAATAGCCAGAGGCCAAGAAACCAAGCCGAAAGATGAAGAGAAGGTAGCCAAATGGGAAAATAGGCAAGATCAAGCACGTGGGTTGATAAGGATGTCTATCTCTCCTGATCTTAGATTCCATATTGCTGAACTTGATACTCCTGATAAAGCAATGGAGCAACTTACTAAAGTTTTTGGAATAAAAAATGAACTTAGAGCCCATCAACTTGAAAATGAGTTGCTTACATTTAAACTCCCAATGATTCTTGCATTGAATATTTCTTGTCCAAGTTCAAGACCATTAGACTTCTCTTGGAAGGTGTTAAAGTTAAGAAAGAAGATAGTGCCCTTATCTATTGCATTCATACTAAGTTGGGACTAGCCTATTCTGTGTTCATTTCCACCTTCCATTCTACAAGAGAAGCCTTCATTTCTCAAGGACATGACTACAAACCCCCTTCGTTTGATGCTTTTTGTTATTCTTTAATAAGAGAACAAGAAAAACTCTTACACCTTGGTCTTCTTAATCTTGGAAACTCTTCTAAGAAAGCGTTAACCGCCCAACAGCAACCAATTTGAAAGAATCCTAAGAAGTCGTATCCTAAAAGGAATGGTCCTAAACCAAACAATGGTCCTAAGCAATTTCAGCCTCAAAATGAAAAATCATTTCACCAGAATGATAAGGCAAATAAAAACAAAGGTAAGAAGACTGATAGACATTGCAACTTTTGTAATCGAGATGGCCACTTAGAATCTAAATGCTTTAAGAAGATGGAAGCCTTGGAAGCAACAATGAAGAAGCATAACATCAATTTGGAGCACTCTCCAAATTCATCTTCAGGAATGGCACTTTTTGCATGTGGTTGTCAAGCATCTCGGTCTGGTTATGCACTAAATGTATCTTCTTCTTCTCATTCTCATGAGTGTCTCATTGATTCTGGAGCTTCTTATCACATGGCCAAAAACAAAGCCATGCTTCTTTAAATGATTGTAACACCAAAAATATATATGTTGGTGATGATAGATCTCTTAGTGTTGTAGGGACTGGAACTATTCATCTAGAAAATGGTCAATTTAATGATGTATTATGTGTTCCTACCTTATCCTACAACCCTCTATCTATATATCAGATAGCTCATTTAGGTGAAGGTAAAACCGTTGAATTTTCACCTCATGATGTTGTAATTAAGGACCTAAATATCCTAGATATATTTTAGCTACTGGCATTGCTGATGATTTTACAATGTTGTATAAGTTTAACAACTTTGCGTCATCAACTCTTCCCTCAGTATTTTTTGCCCATAATGATAAATTGAACAAACATTGGCATGAGCGATTTGGTCACTTAAACTATCGCTCCCTTCAAAATCTATGTAAATAAAATATGGTAACAGTTTTTTCTATGGTATCTTGCAGGGATGGTGTTTGTTCTGGGTGTACTCGGAAAAAATCATCGAGATAGTTTTGAGAAACGTACCTCTTGGCACACCTCAACCCCTTTACAGATTGTGCATAGTGATTAATGTGGTCCACTTCTAGTTGTTTCGTTCTCTAGCTACAAGTATTTCTTAAATTTCATTGGTGATTTCTTTAGACGCACGTGGGTATACTTCTTAAAACTCAAGAGTAAATTATTTAACATGTTCTTCGCCTTTAATGTAGGTTTCATCCCCGTATAGAAATTACCTACATAGGAATTCTAAAACACGGAAAATAAACAATGCGAGAGCATAACACATAAAACACATATACACAAATATTTTCCCCTAGATCCCAAAACCAGGACCACCAGCTTGATTTTTCATTATTATGTTCCTTTCCATGTTATAATACGTATTTATACATGCCGAAGCATCCAATACCATGGACCGAAAACAATCACGTCTAAAACCATGGACCGAAAACCATCGCGTCCAAAACCATGTGCGAAAATCATGCACAAAACCATGGGTAGGTCTACCCAACCTAATATAGGGTCCAAAACCATGTGAAAAAATCATGCACAAAACCATAGGTAGGTCCACCCAACCTAATATAGGGTCCAAAACCATGTGCGAAAATCATGCACAAAACCATAGGTAGGTCCGCCCCATGGATAACTTTATTTTAGATACTATATTTTCTAGGTGTCATTCTAACAATATTGTCTACAACAAAAAAGTGGTTAAGTCTCTTATAATTCTTTTTATTTATGTTGATTATCTTATCCTTACTGGTAGTGATCACAACCTTATAAATCATGTGACATCCAACATTAAAAAGCAGTTTGAAATGACAGACTTAGGAAACTTGCATTATTTTCTTGGTCTTCAAGTCTTGCAATCCAAAGAAGGTTTTTCCTATTTCCTAGTCCAAGTATGTCTATGATCTTCTGCACCAATTTCACATGGAATACTATAAGCCAACCCCTTCTCCCTTTTAGTCTAGAGCCAAAATTTTAGTCACTTGTACTTCCCCTGAAGTTGATGCTACCTTATACCATCATCTTGTTGAAAAAAAATTGTATCTGACCCATGGGCCATACTCATCATAACCTTTCCTTTGTTGTTGGCCTTGTTGCTCGGTTTATGAAAAACCCACATGAAAGTCATTGGAAAGCAGCTAAAAGAATACTTCATTATGTTCAAGGTACAGTTCAGTTTGGGATTCAATCCAGTGCAGAAGCATCTCCTCTATTGGTTGGTTTCACTAATTCTGATTGGGTTGGTGACCCTAATGATCAAAATTCTATTGCATGTCTTCACTCTTGGTTCTGGACCTATTACATGGGCTTACAAGAAAAGTGTCATTTCTCTTTCTTCAGCAAAAGCAGAGTATGGTGGCACCATTGAAGCTAGTAAGGAATCCTTGTGTCTTCGTCATATCCTATCAGAGTTTGGTTTTCAGTAGCAGCATCCAACTACACTTTGTGTGATAATCAAAGTGCCATTCAACTATGCAAAGATATAGTCCAACATCAGTGCAACAAACACATTGAAATACACATGCACTTCATCAAAAATCTCATTCATGACCATGTTCTTGAAGTGCAATATCGTTCAACCGGTGATCAAGTTGCAAACATCTTTACAAAGGCTCTCACAGAGGCAAAGTTTACTAAACTTCGATTTATGGTTGGAGTTTAGGAAGTTGTCGCTAAGGGAGGATAGGCTCTAATGCCTCCTTCCTTATCTCTATTTAAAGTGCATGGAGGGTCATTTGTTAGGTGATCCTTCATGAGAGAAGCTTATGTAAATTCTCTTTCTTTTACATTAATAAATTTCCTAAAGTGGTTGCGTTGGCTCGAGTCGTGGACTATTTCCCTCTTTGAGGGTTTTAACCACGTCAAGAATACTGGTGTACTACTATGTGATTTGTTTATGAGTGGTTTCCTTTGGTGTTCTATATAAGGGACTTACCCTATAAATTCCTACAAGTTCTTCCCCACTTCCATGGTAAGGTGCATGAAGATCCTAACACCCTTTTGTTCGATTTTGAAATTTTGTGTAGAATTTATGATTACTCTACAGATTCCCATAAATTAAAGCTCTTTCCTACAACCCTTCAGGATTCTGTGTTGCAATGGTTCATGGGGTTGGGGGGGAGCACTATACATACTTGTGATCAAATGAGTAAATATTTTCTAGGGAAATGTTAAGAATACTGTAAAACACATGAGATGTAAGATGATATTTTCACAATTGCACAATGTGAAGAGGAAATCTTAGAGGATTATCTTGAGATATTTCTATATATTCTCCAAAGGTCCAAGCATAAATTAGATCCTAGTACTACTAGGACTTTGTTTTTGAGAGGACAGTTGGGTGAATTCATGAATATTTTAAATCTGTTAGCATAGGGAGATATTTCTCAGTCAACATTTGATGACATTTGTGATCTTTGCAAAAACTACTCATGAAACCATTCTAGAAATGGTAGGGGATTAAGAAGTCGTTTGAAGAATGTTTAGTATGAAACACTTGATGTTGTTAGAATTCAACTTGAACATAAAATTGATGACATGAAAACTAAATTAATGAATACTTTTAGTAGGCAAATTGATTCTATAAAGTTTCAAAGAAAATTATAAGATAAACAACCTACCTTGTCCATTTTTGGAC
Source organism: Pinus taeda (assembly GCA_000404065.3). Classification (NCBI taxonomy): domain Eukaryota; kingdom Viridiplantae; phylum Streptophyta; class Pinopsida; order Pinales; family Pinaceae; genus Pinus; species Pinus taeda. Next base: position 384,569 of record APFE031322797.1, on the reverse strand, counting down.
CAAAATGTAGGAAAATCATCCTTTACGTGAATTTCTTGTAGATGTCCATGCTATTAAAATCTTTTTTGTGTGTGTAGGTAAACATTGTATAGATGAATACTCGTCTATACCAGGATTGAAATCAATATTTGAAGGGGAGAATTTGGTACCTGAACCATAGCATGTCATGGGAATGAAGAATAATTTGCAACGGGTGGGTACAGGTATGCATTATGAACCTACACCTTGTTTTCCTAATTTTCACAGTCATTTATAGAACCCTTATCAAAATTGGAATTATTCTCCTCAATTGAAACTAGGGTACTCACAACAATTTGGTCAATCTCCCCCTTGGAAAGAAGGGTAGAGATGGCTTGTACAGCCTAAATTTTCATACCCAATTCCATCGTAGCCATCTTATTCTGCACCATATTCATCTTTTTCGCAGGCTCAGCCTTCGTTTCTAGATTCCATGCCATAGGAAACGCAACCTATGACACATACTCCACCTCCATTTCTATTACCACCACCTTTTAGGCCTCCCCATCTTCCTGCAAAATTGATAATCAAAATAATAAGGTGTGTCGCATATTCATTTTCTCGAGCCACACCTTTCCCCACTTATCAAATTATGCCATTTGGATTATGTGATCTTCAACTAAGATCAAGAAAGGTGATTGAACCTTAAAAGAAAAAAACCCCATCTATTGTCATCGAGGAGAAACATGTGGAGGAGTAAACTATTGACCATACAAATGTTGACACTATGGTATAGCCTATTCCCATAAAATCAGAGTCCCTATCATCTTCTTCAAGCCCACCTCCCTATATGGAGAGGTTAGTTATGGAGAAAGTCATTCCTCCCCCTGAGTTTGACCTGGATGCTAACCTCGGGAATATATGTATTAATATTCCTTTGATTCGAGGTTTAAAAGAGATCCCCATTTATGCCAAAACTGTTAAGGATATTTATATCAAAAATCCAGGAAGGAAGAGATAAGAGCCCCATAATATCTAGTTTGTTGGTAAGGAAGCCGAATTAATGACATGACGTACTTTTGTAGATAAATATATCAATCGTGGAAATCTGGTTGTCTTTGTACAAATCGGTGGCCGCCTAGTTCCCAACGTTTTGATTGACCATGGAGTGGCCATCAATGTGATGAATAGGTAGACTATGGAGTAGCTTGGGTTGACTCACGTCCAACTCCCACTATGTTAGAAGTAGTTGACCGATCTAAAATCAAACCAAGGAGGGTATTGGACAATATAATATTCTCAATAGATTCATGGAAATACCTACGAACTTTATTGTCCTACAACCCAAAACTTCTAGCAAGGGGCATCCCTTGATTTTGGTATAGTCGTGGCTTGCCACAACTAATGATTACATTGGTTTTCAATCTGGAGACATGTTTATTATGCATGGGGACTATAGGAAGAAGGTCACCTTGTATCCTCCTACCAGATCTATTCAGGAGCTCTATGATATTTTGTGGTTAGATGATTATAGTGGTGATGAGGAGACTCAGTCCCTCTCCATGATAGACTAGATTCATCAGTATGTTGAGTGCATTGAGGAGAGTCAAACTCGTGATTTTCTTGGTAACTTGGACACTATGCAGGATTTTGTGCTACTTTGTTAAATATTTAGTCAAATATCCCAAGAAATTTGTGGTCCAAAATCCTCATCACCACTACATAATTTGACAGTAACCACAGATATTCACAAGCCATATATTGCACATGTTGAGATGAGTCTAGGAAAATCCTTAGATATTATTTCATAGCTTCACTTATCTTAGCAAGAGAATCTTGTGAAACTGTTGCAAGATCACCCTAATACCTTCACATAGAGCTACGAAGACATGAAGGGAATTCCTCCTAAAACTTGCACTCATCACATTTATATTCAGGAAGATACCCAACTTGTTTGGCAACCCCAGAGGTGAATGACCCCCCCGCTCCAAGATATTGTTAAAGAAGATTTTCAAAAACTCTTGGACATTGGCTTCATCTATCCTATATATGATAGCCAATGGGTCTACCCATTGGTAGTGATCCTAAAAAAGGATGTAAGATGGTAGATTTGCATTGATTATAGGTACTTAAACAAAGCCACCCTCAAAGACTACTTCCCACTTCTCTTCATTGACCGGGTATTAGAAACCTCGCAGGTAAAAAGTACTTCTCTTTCTTGGATGGTTTCAATGGTTACAAAAAAAATACAAATCACACTAGAGGAACAAGACAAGACCATTTTCACTTGTCCTTGGGGGACATTCACTTACCATGTGCTTTCCTTTGGACAATGTAATGCCCCTGCTACTTTCCATCAGGCGGTCTTAGCAATTTTTGTTGACCTTGAGGGTATGGAGGTTTATATGGATGATTTTTCAGTATTTGGTGATTCATTTCAGGAAGCCCTCCAAAATTTAGAGAAAGTGTTTACTAGATGCCAGGAGGCCCATCTTTCTTTGAGTGATAAAAAATTTAGATTAATGTGCAAAGTAGGAGTGGTCCTTGGTCATCTTATTTCCAGCAAGGGTATACAGGTAATCTAGCTAAAATAGAAGTTACCACACACCTACCAGTACCTAAAACAAAACTAGAAGCGAGGAGTTTTCTGGATCATGCGGGATACTACTGGAGGTTCATTGAGAAATTATCTAGGATATCCTCTCCTCTTTTTTAGTTGTTGGCTAAGGATAGTGATTTCTCCTAGACTCAAGCTTGCCAACAAGCCTTTAAGGACTTGAAGGGAAATTAGTAAGGGCACTAGTCCTAAGGGGACCTAACTGGTCCCTTCCCTTCCATATCTCCTTTGATGCTTCAAATACTGTTTTTGGTGCGGCTTTGGGCCAAGAAGAAAATCGTGCATCCTATTCCATTTATTTTTCCAACAAAATCACATACCTTGTTGAGTTTAATTACATGGTAATAGAAAAACAATTTCTAGTTGTAGTCTTCACCATTAACAAATTCGGACATGACATTACTAGATATGAAGTTTTTGTTCACATGGATCATTATGCAATTAAATACTTAATGAATAAACCTTTGACTAGTGGACAAATTACTAGGTGGTTACTATTGTTGTGGGAATTTAATATTACCATAATTGATAGACATGGTAAATTGAATGTTATAACTAAGTTTTAATCTAGGCTTAATAATCCAAGTAAATGTTGGCATTTCATGTTGTGATGTGGAATTGATGTTTTGTTGAGGGTTGGAATTGATGTCAACATGATGGCATGAGTTATTGATATGATATGATGCAGAGGTAATTGGTTTGTATATTGATTGCAAACATTAGATCAGTTGTTGCAGATGTCAGTGTAGGCATTTGGCTTATGTGTGAAATCCTTGGAAGGATGTGGAACTGCTTCACCCAGTTGATAGTGATAGATATTGTCAAGTCATGTTTATGGTACCTGGTGTGTGTGTGGATGATCTTGGATAGTATGACCCGTTGTAGAGTCTTGCAAGGCCTATCATTGGTGATTTGACGGCTTAAGTTTTAGTGCAGTTGATGGATGGCATTCAAGTCAACTTAGTTTGACTTGTGATGATGTTGATGATGTGGAAGTGGTTTCTTTATGTGTTGCAGAGGTTATATTGGCTTCATGGGGACTTACTAATGATGATTCAGCTATGGAATAATATTGGGAAGACTTTAAGTAAAGGAAAGTTGTTTTAGTCATCCTACGCCCTAGTCACTTGCATGGCAGTGTTGTGGGAGAGACTGAAAGTCCCAATCACTGGTTGGAAGTGTTATGAGAGTGACTACAATCAAGTTTGTGCAGGCTTGTGGGTAGGACTGATAGTTAAAGCTAAAATTTCTCCGCATTCCTTGCACTCATCATATGTTTATTTATTTTCCAGCTTGCCTTGTTTGGGATTCATCATGTAAAGATCGAAAAAAAATTATTGAACTTCTAGAATATGGTTAAAAGAGAATATTCATTAGTAAATGAATTTAGTGGCTAGATTGAGTCAAGAATCAATGAACCAAACCACTTCCATCATATGAACTGAGCTCCACTACAGAATTGGAATTAATTGATTTATTCATTTTCAAAAATTACAAATAGGTGGAGAAATGTTGCTCATTTGGTTGGTTCTCTTGGGTGAAAAAAAAAAATTATAGTGTTTTGGAGAGTCGTTAGTGAGGAGTGTGAAGTTGCTGAAGCAGTGTGTGCATGGAGGTATAGTTGCACTATAGAGAGAAGTATGCATGGTTGACTACTATTCTTATGCAGAAGAAAAGTGACAGGGATACACAGGATTTTGCTAATGCATTTGTGATTGCAGGGAAAAAAAATTTATTTGAGCTTCTATATGTTGTTGATATGATTGTGATAGATTTGTTGCAGTAGTGTCTCATGTTTTATATGACATTTATATATTACATTAGTTTCTGCATCTAGTTTATTTGCAGAAAATGTATTGAGGTTGTGTGAGTTTAGAATGATGTATCAATGTGAGAGAGAGATATGATTTGAGTATGATTCTGTGATTGATGTTTTGTATTGAGAGTATTAATAATGTGTTATGATGATATTACTAATGTAATTTTCATGTTGAGTAGCGCTGGGGTTCCAGTTTGAAAATGCATGAAAGGCGAACCACATAAAAAAGTGGGGTGGGTGCTTCGACAAGATAAGTATTGAAAAAAGATCTTCATAAGTCCAATGGATGTTGGGAAAGGCTTGTTGATCAGATGGGTGTATGTAGAGTCCTGAGATGGAGATCGTAGTTTACTATAGGATTTAATGCTTGGTTGGACAAACAGAAAACCTTCTTAAGTTCTCTCAAAAACCTTGGGAAGACAAAATAAGGGAAACATTGTTCTAAGGTTTAAGATTTCCAGTAAAGTGAGATGTAGAGTAGAGAATGAGAAGATGGGAAGGAGTTTTTGTGAGTCCTTGCTTGCAGGTCCGTTGGCATTTTCAGTGTATCTAGGAAATGCTCCTATCTAGATCCAACGCTTGGTCTTGCACATAAGAAAGAGAACAAAGCAACCTTCACAACATAAAATTTCAATAATATAAACTATAAGAAACATTTAAACATTATTGAGAAAATAAATGTAAAACAAACTTCCAAACATTCATTAGTTAGATACAAGAAGTAAACAATGAATAATAGTATATGGAATCAAGAACAACCAATCTATATTAATTAAGGAGTAGGAGGAAAGCTACAACCATTAGATGTAATTGAAGTAGAAACTCCCCTCTCTTCAAGCTCCAAAACTCTCCCTCTCAAGTGAGATCTCAACAGCCTGAAAATACAAGAATTCACGTCCCTTTCTCAATGGCCAAGCCTTCAATATATAGGCAAGTGAAGGCTATGAAGATTTCCCAAATACCTCATTAGTTCAATTTGGGAAAAATATTTTGGGTGGATAATGTTTCCTCATATAAAAATGTTTTTATCTGCTTTTTAGATGCTTTTATGATTAGGAAAAATCTTCCCCATTATTTAGGGCTCTTTCCTGCTTTTGTGTACTTTTCTTGTTTAGGAAAAATCTAAATATACAGATAAAGAGATCGCATTCCACCATATGAGTTTCCAAAAGTGAACAAGAGTGTCATAGCTTAGGTAACTCAAGATTTTTTCCTCGTGATTGAGTGAGAAGTTTGGTAACACAAGTTATATGAAGGAAAAAACTTGTTATAGACTAAGATAACATGGTCCTCATGGTACATAACTTGTATTATAATATTATGTAGGCTAGTAAAAAGGGGTATCTCAACCAATAACATAGTATTCTCTTCTAATATGATGAGGAGGTATTTTCAGGGATAACAGACTTCCTTTCATATAGTTGGCACATTGTACTCTCTATGTAATGATTTGCTTGACATAGAATAAAATATATTGAGCAGTGTAGTAGCAGTAAGGGTGGTTTTTGACCTGGAGGGGGTTTTCCACCAAATATCTTGTGTTCTTATATGATGTGATGATTTGTGTCTCATTGTGCATGCTTATTTCATATGTTATGGCTCTCATGCGTTGACTATAGTTGAATTTTCATGTTCAGATCTAATGATTATTTATTAAGTAATGAATTGATTAAAATGTTAGAGAAAAAATTTGATTGTTATGAAATTTTTATGACTACTAATTCAACCCCCTCTCAGAATTGATCCTGGTTCCAACTAACGGTATCATAGCCAGTGCCTTTGTTGCAACTTCACTGTTGGAAGGTATTTCATGAGAAATCAAGGATATTTTGTTGTGGAAAGAGTTCCTATTATTCATGGATCAAATTATGCACTATGGAAGGTGAGATTGGAAGAATACTTCATTAATCTTGATGAGGATGTTTTGATCTCATTAGAATATAATATGTATGATGAATCGAATGAGAAATCCAAGGAGATAATTTTTAAGACCATATTATATATTGATGTTGCTATAGTGAGACACTACATGACTGCAAAAGGGATTATGAACAATCTACATACTATGTATCGAAGAGAAGGACTTCAAGATTCAAAAAAACCTCATTACATTCTTCAAGAGAAATAGAATGATAAAGAAGAATCCACACACATAGTAGTAGCAGATCCAATTTTATCTCAAGAAGATAATGAGAGTAGCCATGAGAGTAATGACATGCAAATCATTGATCTGAAAATCCAACATGAGAAAGTCATCAAGGAAAATGAGAATTTTTCAAGCCACATGTTAAGTCCCCATAATACTAGTGTATTCCCCTTATTGTTATTGTTAGTGTAGCCTCTATTTTTATGGTTGTGGCCATGTATCCCCCATGTTGTTATTTTTTTGCCGCATAGAAGTCCACTATTGTTATTGTTGTGCCCTTACATTATTATTGTTATGTAGGCTATGATTATATTATGACCCCATAAACTATTATATACCAAGGAGGTATTATCATTTGTATCATTCAAGAATTTTTCATTTATGCAATGTAAAGGAGGTTTCCCCTTGAAGAGGATAATTTTGAAGTCCTTGATCTATCTCTTTTGTGATCCAGTTACATAACATTTAGAATTAGAGCTTTGGATTCAAGTGTTTCATTTCTGCAAACAGGTCATCATGGAATTTTCGTTGTAAATTTGTTTCTACGAAGTTTAAGAAGTTGAAATTTTGAACACGTGAATTCAAAACTGTGATGAAATTCATATAAAAATTTCAAATCTTGGTTTGCTAGATTTCAAATATATGGTCCCAAGAATTTAGGGTTTTTGCATGCTTTAGAATTCAGTCTCAAATAGCTGACCTTGGGAAATTGTCATAGCTTCCTCTATGAACATTGGATTTGAATTTCGTAAAATGTTACCAAAATTTTAATGGACTTTAGTATTTCTTATATCATTTTCAGGGTTGAAGGTCAAAACAATGACATGTGGAACTCCATACAAGCTCACTCTACTGAACAAGTCCATAATCAAGCCATCGTGGGATATTTGGCATAATGTTACCTTGAACTATCCAAATTTGGTCTGACTTGTGGCATTGGAGACAAAACTCAAAATATCACATAAGCGAATTTTAGACCTTGGAGATCCGAAATTATAGAGATACAATAGTTCAAATATTTAGCTCCAAAAAACAAGCAAAAAAGGTGTGTATATTTTTTTTTATTTGCATAACTTTTGTTTGAAAATAAGTTTGAAGTGATTCAAGGGGCATAGTGAAGCATAGATATCATTGTTTTATTCCAAAATGTCTTTAAAAAAAATGGACACACCTAGTAAGCAACCAGGAATCTCTTCCATGACACATGAAGTAGAGGAAGAAATGCAACATGATATATCAAATTTACGAAACCAAGTGCAACAAATTTTTCTCTTGCAAAAACTAACAAAAAATGAATTGGAAATCATGATGAATGTTACGATAGATGGTATAAAAAGGGACATGGGATTTTTGAATGATTGTTTAAAAGAATACATGGAAGCAATGATGAATGTCAAGATAGAGGGGTTGAAGGAAGGTTTGCAAAGTTGCTACAAGAAAGGCTTCCCAGTGGTGACAAGGTAATCCATGAAAATCATGATGAGGACAAAAGGAATATGAATTATGATTTTAGATACTCCAATGTTTGGTTTAATAACCACCACATTCTAAAGATCGATATGAGGAAGTTTGACGGAAAGGATCTGGTAGCATGGATACTATAGATGGAGAAATATTTTGATCTCCATGATGTGCAATACACACAAAAGGTATGCATTGCAAGTATATATTTCTAACCCAATAAGTTTTTATAGTATCGATTGCTTTGTTCTCATAAGCCAATTTTCACTTATTCAATTTTTATGAAGGAGATGATAGCATATTATGAGGATACAAAGTGCAACACATTCTTTATCATGGTAACCGATATTCTAGAGGACCATAGGATTGATGTCTTCATAGTTACTTTGAATGACAATATCCAAAATGAAGTTCACCTTTGGGAACCTGATTCATTGGAGAAGGCATTCATGGTGGCAATAAAAGTTGAAAGCAAAATTATGGCAACAAGGAATTCTACCACTCACAACTATAAAGATAGAAGTGTTGTTGCTCCTATCCTTCCACAACCAACAAGGTTTACGCCACAACAATTGGAGGAAAAAAGACTAAAAGGGCTTTGTTACATTTGTGACAGAAAATACATGAAAGGTCGTAAGTTTGTTGAGAAGAAATTATTGTCTGTTAAGAGGAGGAAGAAAAAGAACAAGAAACATCAAAAGAGGATATACACCAGGAACCAACCCCTAAGAAAGAAGAAATGAATCCAACCATATCTTAGAATGCATTGGAATGAATTACCACTCCTCAAATGCTCAAGGTAGAAGGATATATCAAGAAGAAAAAGGTAATAGTGATGATTGATTCGGGTAGTAGTCATAATTTTTTTCATTGTAAGATAGCCAAGGAATTGAAATGCTTCCTATATCCAGCACCAGAGTGTCAAGTGATGGTTGCAAATGGAGGAACTATAAAAAATTTTGGAAATTGCCATAATATCAAGTTAACTAAAGGGGGATGTGTTTTGAATAGTCCAATGCCTTCCATTCCAATGGGTGGTGTTGATGGTGTACTAGGATTCCAATGGTTACAATATTTGTGGATGACAGCTTTTAATTTTCAAGAAAGTTTCTTGAATTTTTTTTGGGAAGGAAAAGAAGTCGAATTAAGGGGTATCACAGGAAAACCAGGAAATATAATTGGCTCTAATGGCATGAAAAAACTTCTGAAGAAAGAACAACAGGTCGTAATTACACAATTATGCTCATAAGAGGTTCAAACATCAAAATCATCTATTTCTGCAAATCTCCAAAAAGTATTAGACAGTCATTCCAAGGTATTTGAGACTCCCAAAGGCCTCCCACCTATTTATGATCATGATCATGCTATTCATTTGATTCCAAAAAGTGTTCCTCCAAACATTAGACCTTACATATATATCTATGGTCAAAAGAGTGAAATTGGACGTATGGTTACAGAAATGCTAGAGTTTGGTAAAATTCACCCTAGTCAAAGTTCTTTCTCTGCTCCGGTAGTATTGGTGCACAAGAAGGATGGATCATGACATATGTTTCTAGATTATAGGGAGATCAACAATCTCACTATTAAATATAAATTTCCCATTCCTATCATTGATGAATTTTTCAATGAATTACATGGAGAAATTTACTTCACCAAGTTAGATCTTAGTTCATGATATCATCAAATTAGAATGAATATTGAAGACATTCTAAAAAAACATTCATAACTCATGAGGGTCGTTATGAATTTTTGGTCATGCTTTTTGGCCTTACTAATGCACGTTTGAAATTTCAAGGTTTGATGAATTCCATTTTCAAACCTTTCCTTAGAAAATTTGTGTTAGTATTTTTTGATGATGTACTAATCTACAGCAAGTCTTGGAAGGATCATGTCCAACATGTTGACAAGGTGCTCAAACTATTGGAGGAGAAATAATTATATGGAATATTTGGGTGATACTGTATCTCATGACGGTGTTAAGGTAGACCCTAACAAAATTAAATCCATTAAGGAATGGAAAAATCCCACAACCATAAAGCATCTTCGAGGATTTCTCAGATTGATAGGGTATTATTGCAAGTTTGTTAATAACTATGGGATAATATAAACACCTCTAATAACATTACTGAAGAAATATGCATTTTCTTGGACTCTAGAACCAACTAAGGCCTTTGAACATCTTAAAGAGGAATTGTGTCAAGCATCGATCTTAGCTACACCTGCCTTCAGAAAAACCTTTATTGTGGAATGTGATGCCTTAGGAAATGGAATTGGTGTTTTTTTAATGCAAGAAGGAACACCCATTGCTTTTGATAGTCGTCCAATCAAAGGAAACTATTTACACAAACCTATTTATGAGAAGGAAATGTTCACAATACTACATGCACTAAAGCAATGGCGACCTTACCTGATGGGAAGAAATTTCAAGGTAAAAAATATCATGATGGCCTTACATAATTTTTGGAAGAAATATTATATTCATAAGAGTAGAAAAAATGGGTCACAAAGATGTTGGGTTGTGACTTTGAAACGTCTACAAAAAAGGGAATCAAAATGTTGTTGCAGATGCACTCTCAAGAAAAGGTGAGGATGTGGAAGCATTGCTTTTTTCCATTTCTATTATCTAAACTAATTGGATAACCAAAGCAAGGGATGAATAGAAGAATGACGAAGAGGTGTGGACACTCATTCAAAATTTGTAGCAAGATCCCAGTACATATAATACATTTAGCCAGAAAAATGATTCATTGTGGTATGAAAATTGCTTATATCTTTGTAAGAATTCCCAACTCAAACAAATATTATTTTGGAATTGTACGCCTTCCCCCTAGGAGGGCACTCAAGATGTTTAAAAACTTACCATAGGGTCAAGAAGGATTTTTTTTGGATGGCCATAAATTTGATATTCATACATTTGTAGCAGAATGTTTGGTTTGCCAATAAAATAAATTTGAGACAATTATGACATTGGGTTTGTTACAACTTTTAGTCATTCCAAGTTAGCATTGGGAGGAGGTCCCATTGGATTTTATCAAAGTTTTACCCAAGTCTAAAGGAAAGAGTGTCATCATGGTGTTAATAGATAGAATTACCAAGTATGCACACTTTTGTGCATTATCTCATCCTTTTAAAGCAAGTACAATTGCTATTGCATTTATAGAAACAATTCAAAAGCTACATGTAAAACCAAATATATTGTAAGTGACGTAGACCCCATTTTCAATGGAATTTTTTGGACGGGATCATTTTCTTTTCTTGGTACTCAATTAACTTATAGCTAATCTTATCATCCTCAATCTGCCGAGAAAACTGAGACGGTGAACAAATGTTTGGAAGGATATATTCATTTCTTAGTATCTTATAAACAAACACAATGGGTCAACTGGTTACCTATATTTGAATGGTGATATAACAATTCCTTCCATACTGCAGCAAAAATGGCGCCATTTATGGCACTTTATATGTATCAACCACCATCCATCACATCATCTTTAAGAGAAAATTCTAAGTTTCAATCAATGGAAGATCACATTGAGCATCAACAACAAGTTCTCAAACTCTTAAAGGATAACCTCACTCTGGCATAGAATTGAATGAAGAAACGGGAAGATCAACACCGTAGTGAAGGAAGCTATGATGTAGGTGATTGGGTATTTTTACAGAAAGACCATATAAACAAATGTCCCTAAAGCAATCTAATAAGGATAATAAATTATCGCCCAAACATGATGGTCCTTACAAGGTGTTGCAAAAGATTGGAACTGTAGTCGTGTTTTTGTGGTAGTGGTGTACCAAAAGACACCTCCTTAACAGTTGGTTTTTTGCTGCAAAGGAATACATATAGAGTTGGTGTTGTTAGTGAAAAAACTGCGATAAACAAAGCACTGCAAATGGTGAAAAAAATGCATGTACAAACATAAAATAAACAAAGAGATAAATACACAAATAATGCTTAATGAAGCAAACAAGTCAACAAAATAATGGAAAAAGGCTCATTTTATTGATTGTTGGTGGTAGAAAATGAATAGAATAGATGAATACTAAACATTTGTAGAGAAATATCTGAGCTATGGTGCTCAAAAATCCTCAGCAAGGAGGTTCATTTCTTCAATCTCTTTGCAAGCTTCTCCTATCTCTCAAACAAGTATGACGACTCTCTAATAGTGGACTCTTCCTTCACTAGGATGACAAATTTCTTAGAAGCAATATGGCCAACATACTAATGCTTTTAATTCTTCTGGTTCAACAATGAAATGTACTAGGGTCTCTGATAGAAATTTGGCCAGCATAACATTGTCTCATCTTTTGGTTCTCCCATGGCCTATTTATATAGAATTTTTGAATCCATCCTCCCTCTCTTGGTTCATGAATGATAATGGCTTATGAGTAGGGAAAGATGATTCCATTGAGGGTTTCATATCTTTAAGGTGAATCGAATTCAATTGTCCTTGACTGAGATCTTGTCAAGGAATTGTCTTCCAAGTGTGGGAAGTGGTCTTGAATTGTTGAGTCAGCCATTTTCTCGACTGCATGGCTTACCAAGGAAATACAACATGTCATGTAGCTATTAAAGAAAAATTCAAAAAAGTTCAATTTTTTAATTCTATATACTTTGGACCTTATGAGAAATTAAATTTTTTGAACTTCGTAATGTCTTCTGCTGGAAAATCTTCACTTTTGCATTCTACTGGAAGAATTTAGGCATCTTCTGGAATATACAAATACATGTACAATTTTCTGGTGTTAATAGTTGACCCCTGATGTCTAAAGTTAGGAGCAAACATATAGCTGAAATACACCACGTTTTTTTGTTCTGACTGAGAAGCTGATTAACTTCTTGAGAGAGAGAATAACTTGTTACGGAGATGATTAGGGAAACCCCTTGACTGAGCATAAAGGATAACCACACTCTGAGGGAAACATAAAAGGTAAAAAGTGTATATACAAGGTGGGCATGTCACATGCTCGTTATGATGACTAGTGATGAATTATTACAATAAAAAAGGAAATAGTTTTGTCCAGTCAACACTATGGTGGTTTGCATGCTGATGGTTGATGATGATAATTGTTGATGCCCTCAAGAGCGTTTCTTGACAAATAGACTGAATTTGGTGCCCCCATGCATAAGAAAGGTGAAGCACTGCTTGAGTGAGGTGTTAAGGTATGCATGGGTCTTCAACATTGGGTACCTACCCTACATCATGATTTAAGCATTGTTCAATTGGGTGCTTAGTGATACATGGATCTTCGACTAAATGAAGGAACTACAATGGTCATTAAGTAGGATACCACCTTGACATGAAAACTTGTGTTAGTGTCGAATGTCAAGGGGGACGATGCATCAGTGGGAAATAGTGATTCCCATTATGCCAACCAAGAATATCCATTAAAGGGGGGAGTATCCAAGGTACTGCCTTGATCCTGGAATATGGGTATTGAAGACGACAGGAAAGAAGCATCAAATGCCCAAAATTATGATTTGGGGAATCAATATAAGGTGAAAAATAACTATAATAGTGTGGGTCAGACAAGGCATGATAATGAAAGTTGACGATATGAATGGACAACTGGCTTGAGTTGAAAGCTATAATGCAAGTGGTGATAGTCAAAACACTTTTGTTGACATGGATGGCCTTGGAGTCGATAGGATTTGCAAAGTAGGTGTAAGTATGTTTTGACTGGAATGAAGAGGGTAAGTGAATGTGGATGATGTGAAAGCTTCAACCAAGGGTGACTAGAAACTACTGTTGGGTAAAAAGACAAGAAAATATGAGTGGGAAACTTTTTCCTAAAAAAATGTGTACATTTTCCAAAATAATGTAAAGGTGGCTTCAGATGTACATGCATGGAGATGGGTGCCCCGTGAAAATAGTTACATACATGATGATGGAGGTAAATTGTATTTGGAGGGGGCCCCATTGGTTGGTCTCAATGTTGGGTTGATGAGGCAGATGAAGTGATGTAGATGATCTACTGTAATATGGGTGAATGGTAGGCCAAATGTAGAATGTGGTGGTGTGTTTGTCTTGATCTATTGCAATATACAATGGATGGCCTGGGAATGGGGTTGGTAAGCAATGAGTGAAGAAGAATGAGGTCGATCTTCAAGGCATGCAATCTAAAGTGGTTCTCGGGACTAGGTAGATGGTCATGGATCCCAATAGTATGTGGTGGTCTATAGCATGAGGTGATCTATGAGTGGGAAGGCTCTATCAACTGGTGTTGATGTTTACAATATGCAAGAGGAGGTGGTGGTAAACGTGGTCAAGATGATGAAACCTACGGTGCATTTAAGAGAAATGATGTTAGGATATGCAAAGATTTCTAGGAAGCCTATCATGTTGGGTAGTGAATGATACTTGCTCTATCACTTTGGTCACTAGGGCATTGATCTTAGCAGGAAGTTGTTGATGTACCTACAATTTAATAATCAATACCCCAAGTGAAAACATCTTTTTTGATCATATAAATAATCTAAAATCAATTGAACAAGATGAATTAAAAAACAAGAGAAGGCGCACCTGAAGTGATATTCTAAGCATGTGGTGGGTCCAAAACTGAGTTTGAGGAACAAATGGAATAGAGGGTACCATGATGAAGATAATTTCATCCAGATCCTTGTGTCTCTTACAGTTTTGAAAATGGAAGCCCTGAGCTCCTATATTGGGCTCAAGAAGATGTCGAAAAGGGCGATATATAGGGAAAAGTGGGCCCAAAGCCACCTCATTTTCACTTACTATTTTTGGAGGCCATAGCTGATCTAGGAGTTGATTCTTATCATTATGGTCAGCCTGTGTATCGAGGAAGCATGCAGGGAGAGACGGGTGAGAGCTGGAAACCTAAGCTTTTTGAATTTGGTAGTCTTAGGTTAGGTAGGTCATACAAGGGTACCATGTACAACCTTTTTAGGGTGAAAATAGTTTGGACTTATGAAGGAATGTAACAAAATATAGATATAAAAATAAACACAGAGATGCAACAGAAATAAAACTTCATTTCGTTAATATCAAGAGCTGAAATATGCTTACATACATAATGGAAATAAACTAGCTTGGGCAATGTTAGCTTATATCTCAGAAGAGACGTGGAGGCTACATGCCTCTGAACTATGTTACAATGAGGCTCAAAGGCATATTTATTATTGATAAATAATAGAAAGCCCTGAACATCCAAAAACCTAACCCTAGGAGATGAAGTGCGAAAACTATGGACCTCGTTGAGGTAAATTGGTACATCAATTTCCCGGGATCGTAACTTTCGCATACAATTTTTGTTTGATGCTCACGATACCTCATTACAAATATCTATCCGAGAACTATAACTTTTGATTTAAAATATCAATATAAAACATATGTTTTCCTATTTTCCAAAAAAACTTTGTTTAGGGTCTCAAAACGGCTCTGGATGTTCAGGGCCGAAAAACTGCCAAAAATATTAAATTGTGCTACAATCAAGGAAACTGAAAAACTGAAAGAAACAATGGTGGGGGTCCAAGTGGAATAGGAGGGTGGCCACCAATATTCACCTGTATCAGTTATCCCCCCTTAGGAATAAATGGTTCCCATTCCATTGAGTGTCTCCATGAGATGGGGAAACTTCTGTTGAACTAGGTCCCTAGTGAGCCACTTGCCTTGGTGCAGGAGTTGGTCAACTTTGACAAGCCGATATAGTTGAATATTCTGCCAGCAAGTATTTTTTATTTTTGTGTCCATGATCCTATTAGTTATGGCTTGTTTGATGTAGCTCGGGTTGAGCTCTGTTGATGTCAACTGCTCAGCATTGTCTGATGTGTCTAGCAGTAGGGGAAAGTATGGTCGCAGTTAGTCCACATTGAATACTATATGCAAGCCAAGGAATGGTGGAATGCTAATCTAGAAATAATTTTCCCCTGCAACCTTAGTGATGGTGTAAGGTACATATAGGAGTAGGCAAAGCTTGCGGCGGGCCCTAGCCAGGCGCTTCTTCTACAAATGTAACCAAAATTTATCTCCCACCTGAAACTTGTGTGGTACCCAATGTTGGTCATGGCATTGTTTGTACTTAGCATTTTCCCTATCTAATATGGCATATGCCTATTGGCAGATGTGTTGAATATGCTCAATGAATTTGTTAGCTCTATTGGCTTCGGACTAGACATGAGCCGAATCTACTTGAGTAGATGTAAGTGGTATGGAAACATCAATGGGACAAAGTGGTTAGGATCCTAGTCCCACCTAAAAGGGTTTATGGCCAGTTAATCTGTGGAGAGATCTTTTAGAGTTGTGCTAGACATAGGGAGGCTTTCATCCCATGTGCATGGATGCTTTGAGTTGTACATGCATAGGATATGCATAATCATCTTGTTGATGACCTTTGTCTAGCCATCAGTTTGGGAGTGCAAGTTTGTGGACTTAGTGAGATTGGTGTGTAACAATGACTAGAGGCTTGACCAGAATATACTTAGAAACCTATTTTTGCAATCTGACATAATGGATTGTGGGATCCAAAAGTGTACCCACACGTTTTCAAAGAATAGTTTGACATTGGCTTCTATTTTGACACTCTTCTTGCAGACCGTTAGAATGGCCATCTGATGAGTCTCATCATTGGGTAATTATATGGGCCTTAATTCACCTCCTAGATTAGTCAAGCCAACTATTCTCATGACTTATTGCATACTTTTGTTTATATTTTGTTTATGAGATGAGTTAGAGTTGGATATTTTTATTTGTGGTCTGATGTGCATTTAATTCGGGATTAAAGGATAAAAGTAAGGAATCTTGGCAAAGACCAAGGTCAAAACACAAATGGGACAACGGAGAGGAATTCTAGGAGGTAAATCCTCCTCATGTACTACCCTTCCATTCAAATATTCCTCCATCATCTCGGAGTGAAAATAGCCAAATCATGAGGACTAGAAGGCAGTCGAGCAAGTGAAAGACAAAGCACCAGTTTATCGCAAGTTTGGGAGTCGAGCCTCCCTAATTTTAAGGAAGTCGTTGAAGACTTCATATGTATAAGTAGAGAGGCTTAGGACCTTAGTAGGATTTGTATTTTCTATTGTAAAACTCTACTCTATTTTCGAGTTGCAAGACTTGTGACAGTTTTTGATGTAATCCATTGTTTTGGTAATAAGAATGAGTTTTGCTTTGAGCCAACACTGATTTAACTCAGTGGGCTGAATCTCTTGGATGATTTTACTATCTATGGAAATTCCTTTGGATAATCTCTTAATATTTTGGAAAAAAAATCTCATTAGATGTAAGGAATAAAATATCTCATTAAGCCATGAAAAATGTTTTATGATGTTTACTGAGGGAATAGTCTTAGGAAACCATATTCCAGGGAATGGAATTAGAGTGGATACATATAAAGTAGAATTTATTTCTAAATTACTAATTCCAACTTGTCAAAGAGATGTTAGAAATTTTCTTGGCTTTACTGGTTACTATAGAAGATTCATAGAAAACTTTACAAAAATTGCTTCTCTACTTTTCAAATTGCTCACAAAAGATTGTGAATTCATTTGGAATTTTGATTGCCAAAATCTTTTGAAACATTGAAAGAAAATATTTTTGAAGCACCCATTCTAAGATGACCAAATTGAAAACTACATTTTTATATTTCAATTGATGCTTCTGATACAAATTTAGGAGTTGTATTAGGACAAAAGGATTTAACTCCTTATGCCATTTACTACACCAGTAAAAATTTGACTCCTACAGAGTTAAATTATATTGTAACAGAAAAGGAGTTTTTAGTTGTTGTCCATGCCATTAATAAATTCAGACATTACATCATTGGTTATGAAACCTTTGTACATACAAATCATTTTTCAATTAGGTATTTAATGAATAAGTCAGTCACTAATGGCAGAATTACAAGATGGTTATTGTTGTTACAAGAATTCAATTTTACTATTTTGGATCGACGTGGAAAACAAAATATAGTTGTTGACTTTCTATTTAGGATCCAAAATGATAATAATGATGTACCTATAGAAGATAATTTTCCTAATGAATATCTTTTTACAGTATCTATTAAATCTCCTTGGTTTGTAGATATTGCTAATTGTTTGGTTGCAGGGAAGTTACCACTATATTTGTCTCCTCGAGAGAAAAGAAAGGTAATTCAAATTAGTGCATCTTACTCATGAATAAATAGATAATTATACAAAAAAGGGCCATATTTGATCATTCAAAGATGTGTCAGAGAAGATGAAGTACCAGAGATATTAAAGGCTTGTCATGATGAACCATGTCAAGGACACTTCGCTAATAAAAGAACTTCTTACAAAGTCCTCTTAGGATATTATTGGCCTTCCCTTTTTAAGTATGCCAAAGAATATGTTAAGAGATTGGATAGTTTTCAAAGAATGGGAAACTTGTTCCTTCATATGAAATGCCTCTACAACCTCAGGTACTCATTGAACCTTTTGAGAAATGGGCTCTAGATTTTGTTGGTCCAATTAATCCACCATCAAGACAAAAAAGGTACATTCTTGTTTGAACTAATTATGTTACAAAATGGGTAGAAGCTAAAGCACTTCCCTCTGCTACTGAAAATGTTGTAGTTTCATTTCTTTTTTAGGATATCTTTACTTGTTTTGGTGTCCCAAGGAAAATTGTGGCAGATCAAGGTACTAAATTTACATCCAAGTTGGTACAGAAGATAATGGAGGAACACAAAATCAAACATTGAAAGTCCACTCCATATCATCCATGATAAAATGGACGGGTGGAATCCACCAATAAAGTAATTGAAGCAATTCTTACTAAGACTGTGCATTTGCATAGAAGAGACTGGGCATAAAAGCTTCCAAAAGTTTTATGGGCATACAGTACCACATGGAGAAATACCATAGGACATGCTCCATATGAAATTTTTTATGGGAAGAAAGTCTTATTTCCTATTGAGTTCCAAGCAAAAACCTTCAAGACAATCGTCAAATTTGGTCTTGATCTATCTGAATCACAAAAACAAAGAATAAAGCAACTAAATGAACTAGATGAGATGAGATAGGATTTTATTCAAAGAACCAACGTAGTTAAACAACAAAGATCTAGGTGTCATAACAAATTCATAAAAGAAAGGAAATTTCAGCAAGGAGATTGGGCATTACTTTTTGACTCAAAATTTAAAGATTTTCAAGGAGAATTTCAAACTCATTGGCTTGGGCCTTGTGAGATTGAAATTGTCTTTGATAATGGTGCAGTCATGATTAGAACCATTGATGAAGAAAAAGTTACCTTCCTTGTAAATGGTCATCAATTGAGAATTTATCATAAACCATTGACAAGGGAAGAATTTGTTAAAAATCTAAAAGACAATATTGATTTGAAGGCGGTTAGGAAGGATTTCCCTTCCTCTCCAACTTGACTCGAAAAGCCTCTCTCTCTCTCTCTCTCTCTCTCTCTCTCTCTCTTCTCTCTTATATTATATATATATATTTATATATCTATATAATATATATCTAAATAAATAAAATAATAAAAAAATTGGTGTAAACATGAAAATCAACATTGTTGACATGTTTATACAAAAAAATTTGGATGAAAACCAAGTACTCTTGGCACCCTAGATTTTATTTTTAAACCCTGTTCTGATCCCATTTTCTTTGTAGCCCTATTTTTCTTTTCAAAATAAGAAACTACAGAATTGTTGAGAATCTGTAACTTTAATAAAATTCTGCAACTAATGCTGACATGGATCAATTGGGACAATTGAAGATCTTGGCATAAGAAAATGACCAAGATTGCAATTGAAGTCATCTAAGGACAATCTACAGGTTAATCAAATAATTAGAATCATAAATCTGTAAATATTAGATTAAATAATAAAGATAAGAAACATTACATTATGATATAAAATAGACGTTACTACTGCCATTTGAAGTAATCATTACTATTCCAACTTCAGACTTAACTATAAATACTATGTTGTATCAACGAAGTTGGTTGTAACCTCATTCATCACTCAACATTGCGCAGATACTCCACTCCATAAACATTGTTTCATTAATAATTCCACCTTTGTTCATTCTATGTTTTCCCAAAATCCTTTTCACTCATTTCCATTGACGATTTCACTCTCATCCATACTTAGTTTTCCAAAGCTATTTTTGCTCCATAACCTTGTCAAAAGTAATTCCAGGTTGAGACTTTGCCAACATGGGGGTTATTGTGATGACAAAGCCAGATGGGAAGAAATTCATGGAGGGTTATCCACAAGTTAGACATATGTTAAAACAAGTACAATGGTTGGAATTTGTAGTAAAAATTAATGGCCATGACAAAGAAGTAATAAAGTCCTTTTCCCGAGCATTTGATGGAGTTGAGGCAGAAATTGGAGATGTGAAAATAGTAGTGACAAAATCTTTCATGGCAGATTCTCAAAAACCTAGGTATGAACACTTCAGTCTTTAAGAAAGGCATCCCAAGTATGGCTCTTAAAATCAAATGGATAAATTTACTGTTGATTATTCAAAAAATTATTACTTGTGAAGGTAGATTCGGCAGTATGTTTTTCTATCATATATGTTTGATGATGCATTTCATTTAGGGTACATTAGGGGAATTTTGAGGTCTAAAATGGGCCTCCTAAGGTAATTCTAAAATAATAGTGGAAATAATAAAATAGGATTAGATTACATGATCAAATTTTACAGGGAAAAAGAAAAAATTATTTTTTCAACTCGTATTTTCAGCTTATCTCCCTATGTGTTTACTCAAATTTTGAGCAGAAATACTTTTTGGATGCAGAATTTGATTCCTCATCCAACGATTACCCATGTTGCATACTTTAGATGGACCATGTTATACGAAAAGTGAGAAATACATGAAAAATGAGATTGCAATCATGTTTTTTAATGTATTTCTCATTTTTCATGTAACAAGGTCCATTGAAAGTATGCAACATGGGTACTCCTTGGATGAGGAATTACATTTTTCATCTGATGAGTACTCTCGCTCAAAATTTGATTAAAACCTTAGGGAGATGAGTTGAAAATATGAGTTGAAAAAGTGGTTTTATTATTTTATTCTTTTTAATCTTTTTACTTTTTTTACTCCAAAAATGGTGAATCATCTCCCATGGTTGACACCATCATCTTGAATCCTATTGGTTTTTATAAATTTTATTTTGGTTGTAGATTTTTCTTAGGAGGCCCATTTTAGACCTCAAAATTCCCCTAATGATGAAATTAATTTGCCTTATTTCTTACTTAGTAGTCTGAAGAAAGTGACTGGTAATACTCAGAGAAAAATACAGTCTATTGAAAATACCATGTATCATCACGACATAATAAAAATGTTGATTGAATCCTACCTCAAAAGTATAATATATGATTGGGAAATTTTTCTAGTTAGAAACCACTTTAAAGAGGTAGAACAGGAAGAATCCAACAACAAAATAAAGAGAAGTAGAAGAAAATTAGCTCTAAACCCTAAAGATGGCCTACCTTTACAACAAGAGCAACCCTCGGAAGATGAAACTCCCCTCGCTAATGTATTAGAAAATCTTAAAAATAAGAATGTTAGAAAGATAAAAACTAGTGATAAGGAAGAAAGCATATCTAGAAGGAAAACAAAGGAAATAGAGCAAGAAAAGACAAAACAAAGAAAAGTTCAAAAGAAAATTCCTCTCACTAAAACCTCATCTACTGTCAGGAGGAGTGCAAGACTCAACAAAACAACGAAGGAATCATCTCGAAAATCCAAATAGTTTGTCAATTTGGAGGAAGAAGAAGGGATGAAGGATCCATCACCAATTCTATCACCAATTCCATCACCAATTGCTAATACAGTAAGAAGAACACCTTAAATTCACCTAGTCCAACAAGAGATATATGATTATATAGAATATTTGAAGAAAATAGATACATAAAAGGCCATTGCATCCTCTTCAAATCAAGAAAAATAAATTCATTATAATATTCCACAAGAACCTCCAATTAAAAATACTCTCAAACAAGAAATTTATGAATTGGAGACACTAAACAACCACTTAAAACAAGAACATGAAAATTTGAAAGTGCAGAATGAAATACAGAGGACCAAGAATGACAATATTCTCTTACATCTTTCTCTATGGTATGATAAGAATAAGAAGTTAAAAGAAAAGAACAAATCCCTTAAAAGAAAAGTCGTAAGTCTAAAGTATAAGATTCTGATGAAGAAACCAAGGATGGAAGTCACTAAGAAGAAGGCAAAGAAGACAAATCTAGATGTTTTAGCTCAAGTATATGAAGGAGTTCAATAATAGGAAGGGTTCATCAGTTTTTAAATTTTTGCATAGGACATGCAATGACCTCTGTGTGGGGGAATGTTGAGCCTCACAATTGCTTCTTTTTTACAACCCTTTTCACCCTATCTATTTCATTTTTACCTTCATAATCACACATTGGGCATCAAATCACAAGAATTATGACATGGCAGGTATACAATTGCCTTGTATTTCATAAATTGATAATGTTCTTTATTATTTAGTTTGATGTTTACTTCAGCTACCAAATTGCAATGATTCTACAACTAATACACAATTTTGCAGCCAAGTTCATGGTTTGACAAGTTCCAAGGTGCTAGTTGGGAAGCGAAATATATGGGTAGGTGGAAATTGATGCACTCAACAATTTCCTCCTACTCTCATTAACCAGATCGATGAAAGAAAGTTCTGGTGATGCGATCAAAGATGAATTCAAACTCTGTACTTGGAAATAGACAAGAGATAACAATATTTATGCCTCATGATTTGCTTTGATAACAATATATTTTCAAGTTAATTATAGGTTTTTTTGATAGAGATTACATGTATAGCTCTAAAAAATGTATTTTTATTAGCTCTATAAATATGCCTCTCAACAAAAATGAAAACATTGTTAAGTAAGGACGTGAAAGTGATATTTAAATATTTTTTTTAATGCTCTATTTATAAAAGAATAATTTTGTTTTCTCATGTGCGGTTAAGTGTTTGATCAATAGTGTGAATTCCTACTTCTCGTGGAGAGACCCCTCGAGAAGTAAGGATTTTTGTTTCATTTTAGGTAGATAGGAATTGTCTTTATATTCTCATAGCTTTCTGTTTGTTCGATTAAGTAATTGCATTCTAATTCCTTTCATATTTGAATTAAGTTCATTCTACTAATAATTTCTTTGTTCATAGATTTTGGGTGCACATGGATAGAGCTTGGCAGCAATGAAATAGAGTTATACTTTAATCAATTAGACATAATTTTATCTTTCTTATAGACAGAGGGTTTATTTGCAGAATTGGATGTTAAATTTCAAGCATGTGTAATCTATAAGTCAAGAAAGCGTGAATGTATTCTAAGCAAGAGTTTGTTTCATTATTGTTTTCAGACAAGTATGATTGTTGTTTATATAGATGTGTGATGAGATTAAATAGTAGCTTTTTCCTCTGCAATTGAGTGTGTATATATAATTCTTATTTACGAAAAGTGTGGAATTAATTTTCATTTACATCAAGTGTGAGATTGATTTACATATATGCAAAAGTGTGAGATATTCTTTATTTCAAAGTAGAGTGTGAGATTTCTATAAGAAAAAGTAGTTTTAAGCAAGATAGTGTGATCATCATTATAGATTTAATCTTATTTTCTAGGAATAACTAGTTTACTCATAGAAGACATGTGCATCTCAATAACTCAATTTAATTTAGAATAAAAGGATTATAGCACATACAGTGCACTAACACTTCATCGTCTTACTAGCCCTGGTACTATGATGGGATTCAACCTCCTTTGTGTCCTTAAGTAAGTGGAATCGACAGAAAATCACCAGAGTCATCCAACACCATTAGCAGACCCCTCACAAGACAAGTCAGCCACTCAAACAGTCTGTCCCTGAGTCCCATTGTTGATTTAGCAACTTAGGGCAGAGTAATGCACCCTAGCAACAACTCGAGTGACTTATAATGCTTCCCAACCTTCAGCCAACAATGTTAGTCCCTAGGGTAATGCTCTATGGGCTAGCAATCTTGGAAATTGAGACATTTTTCTAGCCCATATTTCTCAGCCTCTGCCCAAAACTTGTTGGAACCTTCAAGTCATTAAAAACATTATAATAATACTAATGAATGAAACTCAACCTCAGGATTAGGCCTTAGCATCCCCAACCAGGACTAACATTTTTTCAAACACTTGGCATCAATACAACCTATAGGTCTAGGATACAAGACAGAGCATAAATGAATGAAAAAACTTATGAAACATAACAACAAGGATGACCTCCTTCTCCAATGAACTATTATATCATCAATGAGGTCTTGCATCCATTCATTTAAAAGTTGCAAATAAATACATAAAATAACCATGACATGAACCAGTTATTTAACCATGCTTATAACTAGCATAAAACCATGTGAATATCTGAGATCAGACAGCCATTTAATACACATATACACAAGTGCAAAAGTAAGAGAACTTAGCCTTTATTAATCATAGGAAAATCCAACTAGGTTCGGGACTTCCACGTACCACCCGACCATAGACATGGCTGAACCAAATCTTTCTTTCAGCCAATCACTTCTGTGCCATATTCCAAGCATGAATGTGGGATTTCATAGAATAACGAATCCAAGAACAACCAAGGGAATCCATAGGCTAAACCACCTCAACCCTCATCAACCGTGAACACACCAAAATTGATGCTCTGATCACAACCGAACCGAACTTGGAATGCCATCGAGAATCCATCACTATTCTTGAGGAATTGTCCATCTCCTTGTCTCTCAATCTTTATCACAATCCAAATCGGATCATTAGGCCCTAAACTGAGACCAGTCTCTCAGGATTTACCATAATCCAAACCCAGATCACTAGGCCCCCAACAGAGACTTCTCCCATAGGCTTTACCATGTCTCCTACCAAAACGAGTCAAGGGATTCCTAGGCCTTTGGGAATGGAAATTGAGACCACCTCTGCCCCGGATTCTGAAATCCATCCCGCAAACCAAAGCTCAAAAATTGAAATAAACATCCCAACACCATGGCATCCATAAAAAGGCAAGGCTAGGCTGAAATCCACTGTCATGACCTACAAAAACCATACAACCGAGAGCAAAAGAACCATACACCAACATGAAAATCCATGCATGTCGAAACCAGATAGGAAATCATGCACGCAAAAGGTTAAGTGCAAGTATTCCTACCCAAGTTGCTTGATCCTACTTTCCTTCCATGATCCTTGCTTTCTTTTCCTTTCCCTTGCTTGCTTTTCCTTTCCTTGCTTCAAACTAGAGTGCTCCAAGAAAAACTCTAAGTGACAAAGAGTGAGAAAAAGAGAGAGAATAATGAGAAAGCTCTAAAGCTAAACTGAAGAAAAGGTTACCAACTAATCCTCAGAAGCCTTTTTATGAATGAGGCCTCTATTTTCTTCATTTTCCATTATTTTCCTTCAATTCACTCCTAACATGCAACCTGTGACCTTTCACCTTAATTTTCTCCTACTTTCCTTTATTTTCATAATAAATGTGCCAAAAATGCCTTTTATCCTTTTAATGCCTTTGCCTTAGCCTTTGTCAATTTTCCTTAGCCAAAACACACATCTAGTGATGCCCACCAGGATATCTTTTCCCAACATTCAATTTGGAATAAGTGTCCCTTAATTGTGGTCATATTTTGCCTTTATTAACCTTTATTACATTAACTTTTCACCAGGGTTGTTACAGATACCATTTTTTATGCAATGAGATGACAAAACAGAAGAAAGGATAGATCAATAACTTGAGAATTATCCTCTTAGAGGGGGAAACCTCCTTTACATCACTTAAATGAACAATTTTTGGATGATACAAATGACAAAACTTCCTTGGTATATATAGGAGTCTAAGGGGTCACAATATAATCAGAGCCTACATAACAATAATAATTTAAGGGCACAATAATAACAATAGTGGGCTTCTATGGGGCACAACAATAACAATATGGGGTCCATGGGCATAACAATAATAACAGGGGGCTACACTAAAAATAACAATAAGGGGGATACACTAATAATAACAATAAGGGGGGTACACTAGTATTATAGGGACCTGACATCAATAGAACAAAGTGTGAGCAATGCAAGAATTGGATGGACAAAGGAGTGAAAGTTTATATAGTGCAAGAATAGTTTAGCTTGTGTGAATTCTTTTAAACACTTTTTTTGATTCCTTGGATTGAGACCTGAGTTCCTTTTCTTCATATTTTTATTGTTTACTCAGTTTTCACTCTTATTTTGTGAGTGAAGTAGTTGGCATCTAGATTGATTGAGGTGTTTTCAAAATTTGCCATCACAATAGTGCAGAAACTAAGGTTATAGTTTTTATTCATTTTTTTCAGAACTGAGTATATTGATCAATTGGTTTGGAGATAGAAATGATGTATATAGGGTGTTCAGAATCTCTTAGCATTGACTGTGATACATCTCGAAGTGTATGACCCCCGATTTGACAAGTAATTGTTGATTTAATTGTTCAGACAGGATCAATACCCAACATTTTGGTGTCATTGCTAGGGATGCGCTTGGAGATATTCTGGTAAATTCTGGTCGAACTTCTTTTCAACATTAGAGGTGAGTTCTATATTATTTTTGTTAGCAGGTGTGTGCTTCTAATTTTGTCTGCTTAAGGAAGGGTAATTTCTTTTGATTGAAAGATTTGTTGTAGTTACATTTTTTGAGATAGTTGCAGCATTGAAATTGATTTTGATTTTGGCTAGAAAGTTTTTTTTATAGTTTTGAAACTTATTTCTAATTGAATTTAGTTTTTCTTGAACATGAATGAGTTGTAAAGGTAAGAAACATCGGAAAGGTAGGCCTGAAACTAATAATTTAGAAAATTCTAATTCTCGAAATGGGTCTATTACAAGACAACGCAACAAATTCACTCAAACCAATCAAGCTAGTATAGTACAGTTGGATTATGGAAACAATAACTCTGGTAGTTCACAGTCAGTAGAAAGAAAGAATGTAAATTTTACATATGAAATTCAAATTATTAAGCCTTCATCCCATGCAGGGTTTAGTATATTTGAAGTAGGAAGCATGGATCACTATGAGAATGGCATTGGTGAGACTAATCCATGAAATGGATATGGAGGAGCTAGAAGGAATGATCAAGGGGAACTCACTTTTGAATTCCTAGTTATAAATCCTAACGCTTTGTGCAAATGAAAAGCTTTCAATCTTCAGTTTCGTTATGGTAATCCAACACATAGTAAATAATTAAGTACAACTTGGTCTAGTGTATAGTTAGGTAGGTGTTTCTTTAATATGTACTTTTTGTAACTTACAATCCGACGATCACGATATGTTCTAGACATGAAGTGATCCAACAATTCATTCTCTTCTCCGTATTACTTACACTTGATATGTGGCTTAACACCCGATTGGTCCATGATCTCTATATAAAGAGCATGGAAGGTCATTTGTTAGGTGATCGTTCATGAGAGAAGCTTATATAAATTTTCTTTCTTTTACATTAATAAATTGTCTGAAGTAGCCGTGTTGGCTCAGGTTGTGCATTGTTTCCCTCTTTGAGGGTTTTAACCACGTCAAGAATAATGGTGTACTGATCTATGATCTGTTTGTGAATGGTGTCCTTTGGTGTTCTATCTAAAGAACTTAACCTGTAAATTCCTACATGGTATCAGATTTATTTGGGGGCCGCATCTGTTGGTGATCCAAATGTGACGTTGGTACAACTGCATATGATTGTCGTTTCCTAGATCTATTGTTTTTGACTACTTTCAGGTCGAGAGGACTACTTTATTGTGTTAGGAACATTTATTCCAGTGAGGAACCCCTTTTGTTTCATGCGAAAAGGTTTCCAGTAGGCCTGGCTACGTCATTTTTAAGATCTGGAGGTATACAATCTTTATTTGTAGTGTTTATTTCAGTTTATAGTTATTTATAAAAAAAATATTACCAAATATATACCTTTCATTTTTGTGAATCGTCTTATCCCTGCGACTCTATGCGATATAGGCAAACCAGAAATAGAAATAGAGGATTTTCTCATGCGTATGCTCTTTTCTGATGTGCCTTACTGTGATCTCAGAAAATTAGAAACATTAAGGAAAATATTTAGTTTCTAGCCAAATCGAACTTTAAGTTGTAAGGCTTGGATTACTTTTGCTTGTTCGTGTTGGGTTGTGTGGTTGTTTTTTTGTTTTGTAGGAAAAAAAAGGGTTTTTCAAGTAAGCACGCACTCTGAAGCTTCAGAGAGCTAAAAAAAAAAAAAACTCCCTTCTTTCCAAAAATAATTAACCTTTTAAACTAGCTCACGTTGTCCAAAGTTACTTTATGAGGATAGAGGTCTTGGGTTCAAGTTTTTCTTTTTGTTGAGTTACTTTTTTTTTAAAACACATGTAACTTATGTTTAAAAGTTACTTTATGTAAAAGTGTTCTCACCCATTATAAAAAGTGAGTCACTTATA
>APFE031322797.1:259306-354827 GCA_000404065.3 Pinus taeda | reverse complement strand
TGAGTCACTTATAATTCTAAAGTCACTTTATCTTTTATTTAAGTTACAATTTAGTGGATAGTTCATAAAATACCATTGTAAAAGTGACTTTCATTTATTTATAAAAGTGGATCACATAAAATAATTTTTTTTTTAATTGAGCAAATTAGATTAAGTTTGGAAAAGGGGGGAATTTTTTTTATATAACATTATCATTCACTTCCCAACATTCACGTGGTTTGTCGGCATTTTCAACTACTTTTCTTCAAAAAGCCATAACTTCTTTATCCGGAAGCCGTTTTCAGAGACGTTTTTTTAATTAGCCTAGCTTTTTTGAGATATTTCCATTGGAACAATTAGTTTCAGCATCTATAGCTTCAATTTCTTTTAAAATGTAAAGTTCATGCCTAGTTATTCTTGACAACACCAACTACTTCCAATTGTTATCCCACATTGTGGATTTACTTAGAAGTAAAGGTCTTTATAGAATAGCCTTAGGCCAAGAGTCTAAACATAAAGATGAAGTAAGCAATCCAAATGGGAAAATAAGCAAGATCAAGCACGTGGGTTGATAGGAATATCTATTTCTCCAGACCTTAGATTCAATATTGCATAAATTGATAACCCTAATGAAGCAATGAAACAATTCAATAAAGTTTTTGGAATTAAAAATGAAATTAAATCCCATCAACTTGAAAATGAGTTATTTACATTGAACACCAATAAATTTTCTTCCACTAAAGATATTTTGTCCAAGTTCAAGACCCTTAGACTTCTCTTGAAAGGTGTTAAGGTTAAGAAAGAAGATGGTAGCCTTATCTATTCCATTCTTACTAAGTTAGGGCCAGTCTACTTTGTGTTTGTTTCTACCTTCCATTCTACTAGAGAAGACTTTATTTCTCAAGGACAATACTACAACTCCCCCTCTTTTGATGCCTTTTGTGATTTTTTAATAAGAGAAAAATAAAAACTCTTACATCTTGGTCTTCTTAATACTAGAAACCCTTCTAAGAAAGCCTTAGTAGCCCAAAAGCAACCAAGTTCAAAGAATCTCAAGAAGAAACATCCTAAAAAGAATGGTTCTAAACCAAACAAGGGTCCAAATCCATTTCAATCTCAAAATAAAAAATCAACTCAACAAAATGATAAGGCAACTAAAAACAAAGGGAATAAGATTGATAGACATTGCAACTTTCGTAATCATGATGGCCACTTCAAATCCAAATTCTTTAAGAATATGGAAGCCTTGGAAGTAGTAATAAAGAATCATAACATCCATTTGGAGCACTCTTCAACTTCAACTTCATCTTCAGGAATAACACTTTTTGCATGTGGTTTCCAAGCATCTCATTTTGGTTATGTACTAAATGTATCTTCTTCTTCTCATTCTCGTGAGTGGCTCGTTGATTATGGAGCTTCTTATCACATGGCCAAAAACAAAGCCATGTTTTCTTCTTTAAATGATTGTAACACCAAAAATATATATGTTGGTGATGATAAATCTCTTAGTGTTGTAGGAACTGGAACTATTCATCTAGAAAATGGTCAATTTAATGATGTATTATGTGTTCCTACCTTATCCTGCAACCCTCTATCTATATATCAGATAACTCATTCAGGTGAAGGTAAAGCCGTTGAATTTTCACCTCATGATGTTGTAATTAAGGACATAAATATCCTATATATATTTTAGCTACTGGCATTGCTGATGATTCTACAATGTTGTATAAGTTTAACAACTTTGGGTCATCAACTCTTCCCTCAATATTTTTTGCTCATAATGATAAATTGAGCAAACTTTGGCATGAGCGATTTGGTCACTTAAAAACTATCGCTCCCTTCAAAATCTATGTAAATAAAATATGGTAACAAGTATTTCTATGGTATCTTGCAGGGATGGTGTTTGTTCTGGATGTGTACTCGGAAAATATCATCGAGATAGTTTTGAGACACGTGCCTCTTGGCATGCCTCAGCCCCTTTACATATTGTGCATAGTGATTTATGTGGTCCACTTCCATTTGTTTCATTCTCTAGCTACAAGTATTTCTTAACTTTCATTGGTGATTTCTTTAGACGCACTTAGGTATAATTCTTAAAACTCAAGAGTGAATTATTTAACATGTTCTTGGCCTTTAATGTAGGTTTCAACCCCATATAGAAATTACCTACATACGAATTCTAAAACACAGAAAATAAACAATGCGAGAGCATAGCACATAAAACACATATACACAGAGATTTCCCCTGGATCCCAAAACCGGGACTACCAGCTTGATTTTCCATTATTATGTTCCTTTAAATGTTACAATACATATTTATACATGCCAAAGCATCCAATACCATGGACCGAAAACCATCACATCCAAAACCATGGACCGAAAACCATCGCGTCCAAAACCATGTGCGAAAATCATGCACAAGACAATAGGTAGGTCTGCCCAACCGAATATAGGGTTCAAAACCATGTACGAAAATCATGCACAAAACCATAGGTAGGTCTGCCCAACCTAATATAGGGTCCATAACCATGTGCGAAAATCTTGCACAAAACCATAGGTAGGTCCGCCCAATGGATAACTTTATTTTAGATACTATATTTTCTAGGTGTCATTCTAACAATATTGTCTACAACAAAAAGGTGGGTAAGTCTCTTATCATACTTTTTATTTACGTTGATTATCTTATCCTTACTAGTAGTGATCCCAACCTTATAAACCATGTGACATACAACATTAAAAAGCAGTTTGAAATGATAGACTTAGGACACTTGCATTATTTTCTTGGTCTTCAAGTCTTGCAATCCAAAGATGGTATTTCCCTTTCCCAGTCCAAGTATGTCTGCGATCTTCTACAACAATTTCACATGGAATACTATAAGTCAGCCCCTTCTCCCTTTCAGTCTGGAGCCAAAATTTTAGTCACTTGTACTTCCCCTGAAGTTGATGCTACCTTATACCATCAGCTTGTTGAAAAAAATTTGTATCTGAACCATACTGATCCCGAACTTTCCTTTGTTGTTGGCCTTGTTGCTCGGTTTATGAAAAACCCACATGAAAGTCATTGGAAAGCAACTAAAAGCATACTTCATTATGTTCAAGGTACAGTTTAGTTTGGGATTCAATCCAGTGCACAAGCATCTCTTCTATTGGTTGGTTTCACTAATTCTAATTGGGTTGGTGACCCTGATGATCAGAATTCTATTGCATGTCTTCGCTCTTGGTTCTGGACCTATTACATGGGCTTGCAAGAAACAAAGTTCCATTTCTCTTTCTTCAGTAGAAGCAGAGTATTGTGGCATTGTTGAAGCTAGTAATGAATCCCTGTGTCTTCGTCATATCCTATCAGAGTTTGGTTTTCAGTAGCAGCATCCAACTACGCTTTGTGTGATAATCAAAGTGTCATTCAACTATGAAAATATCCAATCCAACATCAATGCAGCAAACACATTGGAATACACATGCACTTCATCAAAAATCTCATTCATAACCATGTTCTTGAAGTGCAATATTTTTCAACCGATGATCAAGTTGCAGACATCTTTACAAAGGCTCTCACACAGAGGCGAAGTTTACTAAACTTCAATTTATGGTTGGAGTTCAGGAAGTTGTCACTAAGGAAAGATAGGCTCTAATGCCTCCTTCCTTCTCCTATTGTGTCATATTTGTACATCCTTCAATCCTATCCCAATTTGTTCTTAAGGGGGGATGTTAGGATATTCTGACACATAGGAAATAATTAAGTACAACTTGGTCTAGTGTATAGTGAGTTAAAGTGTGTTTCTTTAGTATGTATTTTTTGTAACTTACAATCTGGCAATCGCGATATGTTATAGACATGAAGTGATCCAATGGTTCATTATCTCCTTGGTATTACTAACACTTGATCCGTGGCTTAACACTCGATTGTTCCATGATCTCTATTTAAAGTGCATGGAGGGTCATTTGTTAGGTGATCATTCATGAGAGAAGCTTATGTAAATTCTCTTTCTTTTACATTAATAAATTTCCTAAAGTGGTCGCATTGGCTCGGGTCCTGGACTATTTCCCTCTTTGAGGGTTTTAACCATGTCAAGAATACTGGTGTACTAATCTATGATTTGTTTATGAGCAGTGTCCTTTGGTGTTCTATCTAAGGAACTTACCCTATAAATTCCTACAAGTTCTTCCCCACTTCCATGGTAAGGTGCATGAATATCCTGACACCCTTTTGTTTGATTTTGAAATTTTGTGTAGATTTTATGATTTCTCTACAGATTCCCATAAATTAAAGCTCTTTCCTACAACCCTTAAGGATTTTGCGTTGCATTGGTTCATGGGGTTGGGGGGAGCACTATATGTACTTGTGATCAAATGAGTAAATATTTTCTAGGGAAATATTAAGAATACTGTAAAACACATGAGATGTCGGATGATATTTTCACAATGCACAAAGTGAAGAGGAAATCTTAGAGGATTATCTTGAGATATTTATATATATTCTCCAAAGGTCCAAGCATAAATTAGATCCTAGTACTACTAGGACTTTGTTTTTGAGAGGACGGTTGGATGAATTTATGAATATTTTAAATCTGTTAGCATAGGGAGATATTTCTCAATCAACATTTCATGACATTTTTTATCTTTGCAGAAAATACTCACGAAATCATTCTATAAATGGTAGGGGATTAAGAATTGGTTTCAAGATTGTTTAGTATGGAACACTTGATGTTGTTAGAATTCAACTTGAACATAAAATGGATGACATGAAAACTAATTAATGAATACTTTTAGTAGGCATATTGATTCTATAAAGTTTCCAAGAAAATTATAATGAACAACCTACCTTGTCCATTTTTTGACCAAAATGTAGGAAAAGCATCCTTTACGTGAATTTCTTGTAGATGTCCATGCTATTAAAATCTTTGTTGT
This sequence comes from Pinus taeda, assembly GCA_000404065.3. Lineage (NCBI taxonomy): Eukaryota > Viridiplantae > Streptophyta > Pinopsida > Pinales > Pinaceae > Pinus > Pinus taeda. The sequence continues at coordinate 349,940 of APFE031322797.1, read as the reverse complement.
GTGTGTAGGTAAAAATTGTATAGATGAATACCCGTCCATACCAGGATTGAAAGCAATATTTGAAAGGGAGAATTTGGTACCCGAACCATAGCATGTCATGGGAATGAAGAATAATTTGCAACAGGTAGCTACAAGTATGCATTATGAACCTACACCTTGTTTTCCTAATTTTCAAAGTCATTTATAGTACCCTTATCAAAATTGGAATTATTCTCCTCAATTGAAACTAGGGTACTCACAACAATTTGGTCAATCTCCCCCTTGGAAAGAAGGGTAGAGACGGCTTGTACAGCCTAAATTTTCATACCCAATTCCATTGTAGCCATCTTATTCTACACCATATTCATCTTTTTCATAGGCTCAACCTTCATTGCTAGCTTCCATGCCATAGGAAACGCAACCTATGACACATATTCCACCTCCATTTCTATTACCACCACCTTTTAGGCCTCCCCATCTTCCTGCAAAATTTATAATCCAAATAATAAGGTGTGTAGCATATTCATTTTTTCGAGCCACACCTTTCCCCACTTATCAGATTATGCCATTTGGGTTATGTGACCTTCAACTAAGATCGGGAAAGGTGATTGAACCTTAAAATAAAAAACCCCCATCTATTGTCATTGAGGAGAAACATGAGGAGGAGGAAACTATTGACCATACAAATGTTGACAGTAGGGTATAGCCTATTCCCATAAAATCAGAGTCCCTATCATCTTCTTCAAGCCCACCTCCTTATATGGAGAGGTTAGTTATGGAGAAAGTCATTCCTTCCCCTGAGTTTGACTTGGATGTTGAGCTCAGGAATATATGTATTAAGATTCCTTTGATTCGGGGTTTAAAAGAGATCCCCATTTATGCCAAAACTGTTAAGGATATTTGTATCAAAAATCCAGGAAGGAAGAGATAAGAGCCCCATAATATCTATTTTGTTGGTAAGGAAGCCGAATTAATGACAAGACGTACTTTTGTAGATAAATATATCGATCTTGGAAATCTGGTTGTCTTTGTACAAATCAGTGGCCGCCTAGTTCCCAACATTTTGATTGACCATGGAGCGGCCATCAATGTGATTAATAGGTATACTATGGAGCAACTTGGGTTGACTCGCATACGTCCAACTACCACTATGTTAGAAGTAGTTGACCGATCTAAAATTAAACCAAGGAAGGTATTGGACAATGTAATCTTCTCAATAGATTCATGGGAATACCCTACCTACTTTATGGTCCTACAACCCAAAACTTCTAGAGGGGAGCATCCCTTGATTTTGGTACTGTCGTGGCTTGCCACAGCTAATGATTACATTGATTTTCAATCAGGCGACATGTTTATTACGCATGGGGACTATAGGAAGAAGGTCACCTTATATCCTCCTACCAGATCTATTCAGGAGCTCTATGATACTTTGTGGTTAGATGATGATAGTGGTGATGAGGAGACTCAGTCCCTCTCCATGATAAACTAGATTCATCAGTATGTTGAGTGCACTGAGAGTCAAAACCGTGACTTTCTTGGTAACTTGGACACTATGCAGGACTTTGAGCTGATTTGTTAAAAATTTAGTCCAAAATCCCAAGAAACTTGTGGTCCAAAATCCTCATCACCACTACATAATTTGATAGTAACCATAGATATTCACCAGCCATATATTACACATGGTGAGATGAGTCTAGGAAAATCCTTACATATTAGTTCATAGCTTCGCTTATCTTAGCAAGAGAAGCTTGTGAAATTGTTGCAAGATCACCCTAATACCTTCACATAGAGCTATGAGGACATGAAGGGAATTCATCCTAAAACCTGCACTCATCACATTAATATTCAAGAAGATACCCGACTTGTTTGGCAACCCCAAAGGTGAATGAACCCCCCCTCCCCCACCCGCTCCAAGATATTGTTAAAGAAGATTTTCAAAAACTCTTGGACATTGGCTTCATCTATCCTATATATGATAGCCAATGGGTCTCCCCATTGGTAGTGATCTTGAAAAAGGATGTAAGATGGTAGATTTTCATTGATTATAGGTAATTAAACAAAGCCACCCTCAAAGACTACTTCCCACTTCTCTTCATTGACCAGGTATTAGATACCTCGCAGGTAAAAAGTACTTCTCTTTTTTCGATGGTTTCAATGGCTACAACAAAATACAAATCACACTAGAGGAACAAGACAAGACCATTTTCACTTGTCCTTGGGGTACATTCACTTACAAAGTGCTTTCCTTTGGACAATGTAATGCCCCTGCTACTTTCCATCAGGGTGTCTTAGCAATTTTTGTTGACCTTGAGTGTGTGGAGGTTTATATGGATGATTTTTCAGTATTTGGTGATTCATTTCAGGAAGCCCTCCAAAATTTAGAGAAAGTGTTTACTAGATGTCAAGAGGCCCATCTTGCTTTGAGTGATAAAAAAATTAGATTAATGTGCAAAGTAGGAGTGGTCCTTGGTCATCTTATTTCCAGCTAGGGTATACAGGTAATCCAGCTAAAATAGAAGCTATCACACACCTACCAGTACCTAAAACAAAAATCGAAGCGAGGATTTTTATGTATCATGTGGGATACTACCGGAGGTTCATTGAGAAATTATCTAGGATATCCTCTCCTCTTTTTTGGTTGTTGGCTAAGGATAGTGATTTCTCCTGGACTGAAGCTGGCCAATAGGCCTTTAAGGACTTGAAGGGAAATTAGTAAGGGCACTAATCCTGAGGGGACCTAATTGGTCCCTTCCCTTCCATATCTCCTTTGATGCTTCAAATATTGTTGTTGGTGCAAATTTGGGCCAAGAAGAAAATCACGCATCCTATTCCATTCATTTTTCCAACAAAATCACATCCCTTGTTGAGTTGAATTACATGGTAATGGAAAAACAATTTCTAGTTGTAGTCTTCGCCATTAACAAATTTAGACATGACATTACCAGATATGAATTTTTTGTTCACATGGATCATTATGCAATTAAATACTTAATGAATAAACCTTGGACTAGTGGACAAATTACTAGGTGGTTACTATTGTTGCGGGAATTTAATAATACCATAATTGATAGACATGGTAAATTGAATGTTGTAATTGAGTTTTAATCTAGGCTTAATAATCCAAGTAAATGTTGGCATTTCATGTTGTGATGTGGCATTGATGTTTTGTTGAGCGTTCGAATTGATGTCAACATGATGGCATGAGTTATTAATATGATATGATGCAGAGGTAATTGGTTTGTATATTGGTTGCAGACATTAGATCAGTTGTTGCAGATGTCAGTGTAGGTATTTGGCTTATATGTGAAATCCTTGGAAGGATGTGGAACTGCTTCACCCAGTTGACAGTGATAGATATTGTCAAGTCGTTTTTATGGTACCTGGAGTGTGTGTGGATGATCTTGGATAGTATGACCCATTGCAGAGTCTTGCAAGGCCTATCATTGGTGATTTCACGGCTTAAGTTTTAGTGTAGTTGATGGATGGCATTCAAGTCAACTTAGTTTGACTTTTGATGACGTTGATGATGTGGAAGTAGTTTCTTGATGTGTTGCTAAGGTTACATTGGCTTCCTGGGGACTTACTAATGATGATTCAGCTATGGAATAATATTGGGAAGACGTTGAGTAAAGGAAAGTTGTTTTTAGTCCTCCTATGCCCTAGTCACTTGCATCACAGTGTTGTGGGACAAACTAAAAGTCCGAGTCACTGGTTGGAAGTGTTATGAGAGTGACTGCAATCGAGTTTTTGCAGGCTTGTGGATCAGACTGATACTTAAAGCTAAAATTTCTCCGCATTCCTTGCACTCATCATATGTTTATTTATTTTTCGGCTTGTCTTGTTCATGATTCATCATGTAAAGATCAAAAAAAAAATCATTGAACTTCTAGAATATGGTTAAAAGATAATATTCATTAGTAAATGAATTTAGTAGCTAGATTGTGTCAAGAACCAATGAACCAAACCACTTCCATCATATGAACTGAGCTCCACTATAGAATTGGAATTAATTGATTTATTCATTTTCAAAAATTACAAATAGGTGGAGAAATGTTGCTCAATTGGTTGGTTCTCTAGGGTGAAAAAAAAATTATAGTGTTTTGGAGAGTCGTTAGTGAGGAATGTGAAGTTGCTGAAGCAGTGTGTGCATGGAGGTATAGTTGTACTATAGACAGAAGTATGCATGGTTGACTACTATTCTTATTCAAAAGAATAGTGATAGGGATACAAAGGATTTTGCTAATACATTTGTGATTGCAGGGGAATTTTTTTTATTTAAGCTTATAGATGTTGTTGATATGATTGTGATAGATTTGTTGTAGTAGTTTCTCATGTTTTATATGACATTTATATATTGCATTAGTTTCTGCATCTAGTTTATTTGCAGAAAATGTGTTGAGGTTATGTGAGTTTAGAATGATGTATCAATGTGAGATAGGGCTATGATTTGAGTTCGATTTAGTGATTGATGTTTTGTATTGAGAGTATTGATAATGTGTTATGATGATATTACTATTGTAATTTTCATGTTGAGCAGCTCTAGGGTTCCAGTTTGAAAATGCATGAAAGGTGAAGAACATAGAAAAGTGGGTTGGGTGCTCCGACAAGATAAGAATTGAAAAAAAAAAATCTTCATAAGTCCAATGGATGTTGGGAAAGGCTTGTTGATCATATGGGTGTATGTAGAGTCCTGAGATGGAGATCATAGTTTTCTATAGGATTTAATGCTTGGTAGGACAAACAGAAAACCCTCTTAAGTTCTCTCGGAAACCTTGGGAAGACAAAATAAGGGAAACATTGTTCTAAGGGTTAAGATTTCCAGTAAAGTGAGATGTAGAGTAGAGAATGAGAAGATGGGAAGGAGTGTTTGTGAGTCCTTTCATGCAGGTCCGTTGGCATTTTCAGTGTATCTAGGACATGCTCCTATCTAGATCCAACACTTGGTCTTGCACATAAGAAAGAGAACAAAGCAACCTTCACAACATAAAATTTCGATAATATAAACTATAAGAAACATTTAAACATTACTGAGAAAATAAATATAAAATAAACTTCCAAACATTCATTAGTTAGATACAAGAATTAAATAATAAATAGTAGTATATGGAATCAAGAACAACTAATCTATATTAATTAAGGAGCAGGAGGAAAGTTACAACCATCAGATGTAATTGAAGTAGCACCTCCCCTAGCTCCAAGCTCCAAAACTCTCCCTCTCAAGTGAGATCTCAGCAGCCTAAAAATACAAGAATTCACGTCCCTTTCTCAATGGCCAAGCCTCCAATATATAGGCAAGTGAAGGCTATGAAGATTTCCCAAATACCTCATTAGTTCAATTTGGGAAAAATATTTTGGGTGGATAATGTTTCATCATATAAAAATGTTTTTATCTGCTTTTTAGATGCTTTTATGCTTAGGAAAAATCTTCCCCATTATTTATGGCTCTTTCCTACTTTTGTGTACTTTTCTTGTTTAGGAAAAATCCAAATATGGGGATAAAGAGATCGCATTCCACCATATGAGTTTCCGGAAGTGCACAAGAGTGTCATAGCTTAGTTAACTCAAGATTTTTGACTCATGATTGAGTGAGAAGTTTGGTAACACAAGTTATATGAAGGGAAAAACTTGTTATAGACTAAGATAACATGGTCCTAATGGTACATAACTTGTATTATAATCTTATATAGGCTAGGAAAAAGGGGTATCTCAACCAATAACATAGTATTCTCTTCTAAGATGATGAGGAGGTATTTTCAGGTATAACAGACTTCCTTTCAGATTGTTGGCACATTGTACTCTCTATGTAATGATTTGCTTGACAGATAATAAAATATATTGAGCAATGTAGTAGCAGCAAGGGTGGTTTTTGACCTGGAGGGGGTTTTCCACCAAATATCTTGTGTTCTTATGTGACGTGATGATTTGTGTCTCATTGTGCATGCTTATTTCATATGTTATGGCTCTCATGCGTTGATTATAGTTGAATTTTCATGTTCATATCTATTGATTATTTATTAAGTAATGAATTGATTAATATATTAGAGAAAAAATTTGATTGTTATGAAATTTTTATGACTACTAATTCAACCCCCTCACAGAAGTGATCCTGGTTCCAACTATCAGTATCATTTCCAGTGCCTTTGTCGCAACTTCACTGTTGGAAGGTAGATCATGGGAAATCAGGGATATTTTGTTGTGGATAGAGTTCTTATTATTCATGGATCAAATTATGCACTATGGAAGGTGAGATTGGAAGAATACTTCATTAATCTTGTGAGGATGTTTTGATCTCATTAGAATATAATATGTATGATGAATCGAATGAGAAATCCAAGAAGATAATTTTTAAGACCATATTATATATTGATGTTGCTATAGCGAGACACTGCAAGGCTGCAAAAGAGATTATGGATAATCTACATAGTATGTATCAAAGAGAAGGACTTCAAGATTCAAAAATTGTTGAAGAACCTCATTACATTCATCAAGAGAAAGAGAATGATAAAGAAGAATCCACACTCATAGTAGTAGCAGATCCAATTTTATCTCAAGAAAATAATGAGAGTAGCCATGAGAGTAATGACATGCAAATCATTGATCTGAAAATCCAACATGAGAAAATCATCAAGGAAAATGAGAATTTGTCAAACCCCACGTTAGGTCCCTATAATACTAGTGTATTCCCCTTATTGTTATTGTTAGTGTAGCCCCTATTTTTATGGTTGTGGCCATGTATCCCCCATGTTGTTATTTTTTTGCCCCATAGATGTCCACTATTGTTATCGTTGTGCCCTTACATTATTATTGTTATGTAGGCGATGATTATATTATGACCCCTTAAACTATTATATGTACCAAGGAGGTATTATCATTTGTATCATTCAAGATTTTTTCATTTATGCAATGTAAAGGAGGTTTCCCCTTGAAGAGGATAATTTTGAAGTTCTTGATCTATCTCTTTTGTGATCCAGTTACATAACATTTGGAATTAGAGCTTTGGATTCAAGTGTTTCATTTCTACAAACAGGTCATCATGTAATTTTCATTGTAAATTTGTTTCTACGAAGTTTAAGAAGCTGAAATTTTGAACACGTGAATTCAAAATTGTGATGAAATTCATATAAAATTTTCAAATCTTGGTTCGCTATATTTTCAAATATATGGTCCCGAGAATTTAGGTTTTTGCATGCTCTAGAATTCAGTCTCAAATAGGTGACCTTAGAAAAATTGTCATATCTTCCTCTATGAACATTGGATTTGAATTTCGTAAAAAGTTAACAAAATTTTATGGACTTTAGTATTTCTTATATCATTTTCATGGTTGAAGGTCAAAACAATGACATGTGGAACTCCATACAAGCTCACTCTGCTGAACTAGTCCATAATCAAGCCATCGTGGGATATTGGGCATAACATTATCTTGAAGTATCCAAATTTGGTCTGACTTGTGGTATTGGAGAGAAAACTCAGAGGAACACCACATAACCGAATTTTAGACCTTGGAGATCTGAAATTATAGAGATACAATAGTTCCAATATCTAGCTCCAAAAAACAAGCAAAAATGGTGTGTATATTGTTTTTTATTTGCATAACTTTTGTTTGAAAATAAGTTTGAAGTGATTCAAGGGGCATAGTGAAGCATAGATATCATTGTTTTATTCCAAAATGTCTTTTTTTTTTAAATGGACACACCTAGTAAGCAACCATAAATCTCTTCCATGACACATGAAGAAGAGGAAGAAATGCAACATGATATATCAAATTTACGAAACCAAGTGCAACAAATTTTTCTCTTGCAAAAACTAACAAAAAATGAATTGAAAATCATGATGAATGTTACGATAGATGGTATAAAAAGGGACATGGGATATTTGAATGATTGTTTAAAAGAATACATGGAAGCAATGATGAATGTCAAGATAAAGGGGTTGAAGGAAGGTTTGCAAAGTTGCCAGAAGAAAGGCTTCCCAGTGGTGATAAGGTAATCCATGAAAATCATGATGAGGACAAAAGGAATATGAATTACGATTTTAGATACTCCAATGTTTGGTTTAAGAACCACCACATTCTAATGATCGATATGAGGAAGTTTGATGGAAAGGATCTAGTAGCATGGATACTATAGATGGAGAAATATTTTGATCTCCATGATGTGCAATACACACAAAAGGTACTCATTGCAACTTTATATTTAGAACCCAACAAGTTTTTATAGTATCGATTGCTTTGTTCTCATAAGCCAATTGTCACTTATTCAATTTTTACGGAGGAGATGATAAAATATTATGAGGATACAAAGTGCAACACGTTCTTTATCAGGGTAACTCATATTCCAGAGGACCATAGGATTGATGTCTTCATACTTACTTTGAAGGATAACATCCAAAATGAAGTTCACCTTTGGGAACCTGATTCATTAGAGAAGGCATTCATGGTGGCAAGAAAATTTGAAAGAAAAATTATGGCAACAAGGAAGTCTACCACTCACAACTATAAAGATCGAAGTGTTTTTGCTCCTATCCTTCCACAACCTGCAAGGTTTACGCCACAACAATTGGAGGAAAAAATACTAAAAGGGCTTTGTTACATTTGTGATATAAAATACACGAAAGGTCATAAGTTTTCTGAGAATAAATTATTGTCTATTAAGAGGAGGAAGAAAAGGAACAAGAAACGTCAAAATAGGATATACACCAGGAACCAACCCCTAAGGAAGAAGGATTGAATTCAACCATATCTTACAATGCATTGGCATGAATTACCACTCCTCAAATGGTTCAAGGTAGAAGGATATATCAAGAAGAAAAAGGTAATAGTGATGATTGATTTGGGTAGTACTCATAATTTTGTTCATTGTAAGATAGCCAAGGAATTGAAATGCTTCCTATGTCCAGCACCAGAGTGTCAAGTGATGGTTGCAAATGGAGGAACTATAAATTTCTTCAGAAAGTGCCATAATATCAAGTTAACTAAGGGGGAATATGTTTTAAATAATCCAATGCTTTCTATTCCAATGGGTGGTTTTGATGGTGTACTAGGATTCCAATGGTTACAATATTTGGGGATGACAACTTTTAATTTTCAAGAAATTTTCTTGAATTTTTTTTGGGAAGGAAATGAAGTTGAATTAAGGGATATCACAGGAAAACCAGGAAATATAATTAGCTCTAATGGCATGAAAAAACTTCTAAATAAAGAACAACATATCATAATTGCACAATTATGGTCATAAGAGGTTCAAACATCAAAATCATTTATTTTTGCAGATCTCCAAAAAGTATCAGACAATCATTCCAAGGTATTTGAGACTCCCAAAGGCCTCCCACCTATTTGTGATCATGATCATGCTATTCATTTGATTCCACAAAGTGTTCCTCCAAACATTAGACCTTATAGATATACTTGTGGCTAAAAGAGTGAAATTGAACGTATGGTTACAGAAATGCTAGACGCTGGTAAAATTCACCCTAGTCAAAGTTCTTTCTCTACTCCCGTAGTATTGATGCACAATAAGGATGCATCATGACGTATGTTTCTAGATTATAGGGAGATCAACAATCTCACTATTAAATATAAATTTCCCCTTCCTGTCATTGATGAATTTTTCAATGAATTACATGGAGAAATTTACTTCACCAATTTGGATCTTAGTTCATGATATCATCAAATTAGAATGAATGCTAAAGACATTCTTAAAAAACATCCATAACTCATGAGGGTCGTTATGAATTTTTGGTCATGCTTTTTGGCCTTACTAATGCACGTTTGACATTTCAAGGTTTGATGAATTCCATTTTCAAACCTTTCCTTAGAAAATTTGTTTTAGTATTTTTTGATGATGTACTAATCTACAGCAAGTCTTGGAAGGATCATGTCCAACATGTCGACAGGGTGCTCAAACTATTCGGGGAGAAATAATTATATGGAATATTTGGGTGATATTGTATCTCATGACGATGTTAAGGTAGACCCTAACAAAATTAAATCCATTAAGGAATGGAAAAATCCCACAACCATAAAGCATCATCGAGGATTTCTCAGGTTGGCAGGGTATTATTACAAGTTTGTTAATAATTATGCGAGAATAGAAACACCTCTAATAACATTATTGAAGAAAGATGCATTTTCTTGGACTCTAGAACCAACTAAGGCCTTTGAACATCTTAAAGAGGAATTTTGTCAAGCATCGATCTTAGCTACATTTGCCTTCAGAAAAACCTTTATTGTGGAATGTCATGCCTTGGGAAATGGAATTGGTATTTTTTTAATGCAAGAAGGAATACCCATTGCTTTTGAGAGTCGTCCAATCAAAGGAAACTATTTACACAAACCTATTTATGAGAAGTAAATGTTCACAATACTACATGCACTAAAATAATGGCGACCTTACCTGAGGGGAAGACATTTCAAGGTAAAAAATATCATGATGGCCTTAAATAATTTTTGGAAGAAAGATTATCTTCATAAGAGTAGAAAAAATGGGTCACAAAGATTTTGGGTTGTGACTTTGAAATCATATACAAATAAGGGAATCAAAATGTTGTTGCAGATGCACTCTCAAGAAAGGGTAAGGATGTGGAAGCATTGCTTTGTTCCATTTCTATTATCTAAAGTAATTGGATAACCGAAGCAAGAGATGAATGGAAGAATGATGAAGAGGTGTGGAAATTCATTCAAAATTTGTAGCAAGATCCTAATACATATGATACATTTAGCTAGAAAAATGATTCATTGTGGTATGAAGATTGCTTATATCTTTGTAAGAATTCCCAACTCAAACAAAAGATTATTTTGGAATTGTACACCTTCCCCTTAGAGGGAACTCAGGATGTTTAAAAACTTACCACAGGGTCAAGAAGGATTTTTTTGGGATGGCCTTAAATTTGATATTCATACATTTGTGGCAGAATGTTTGGTTTGCCAATAAAATAAATTTGAGACAATTATGACCTTGGGTTTGTTACAAATTTTAGTCATTCAAAGTTAGTGTTGGGAGGAGGTCTCAATGGATTTTATCACAATTTTACCCAAGTCTGAAAGAAAGAGTGTCATCATGGTGTTAATTGATAGACTTACCAGGTATGCACACTTTTGTGCATTATCTCATCCTTTTAAAGCTATTACAATTGCTAGTGCATTTATGGAAACAATTCAAAAGCTACATGTAAAACCAAATATTATTGTAAGTGACATAGATCCCATTTTCACTGGGATTTTTTTGACAGGATCATTTTCTTGTATTGGTACCCAATTAACTTATAGCTCATCTTATCATCCTCAATCTGACGAGAAAACTGAGACAGTGAACAAATGTTTGGAAGGATATATTCATTTCTTTGTATCTTATAAACAAACACAATGGGTCAAGTGGTTACCTCTATTTGAATGGTGATATAACAATTCCTTCCATACTGCAGCAAAAATGACCCCATTTATGGCACTTTATATGTATCAGCCACCATCCATCACATCATCTTTAAGAGAAAATTCTAAGTTTCAATCAATGAAGATCACATCGAGCATCAACAACAAGTTCTCAAACTCTTAAAGGATAACCTCACTCTGGCGTAGAATCGAATGAAGAAACGGGAAGATCAACATCGTAGTGAAAGAATTTTTGATGTAGGTGATTGGGTATTTTTACTTAAAACCATACAAACAAATTTCCCTCAAGCAATCTAAGAAGGATAATAAATTATCGCCCAAACATGATGGTCCTTACAAGGTGTTGCAAAAGATTGGAACTGTAGTAATGTTTTTGCGGCAATGATGTACCAAAAGACACCTCCTTAATAGTTGGTTTTTCCTTGCAAAGGAATACATATAGAGTTGGTGTTGTTAGTGAAAAAAACTGAGATAAACAAAGCACTGTAAATGGTGAAAAAAATGCATATACAAACATAAACTAAACGAAGAGATAAATACGAAAATAATGCTTAATGAAGCAAACAAGTCAACAAAATAATGGAAAAAGGCTCCTTTTATTGATTGTTGGTGGTAGAAAATTAATAGAATAGATGAATACTAAACACTTGTAGAGAAATATTTGAGTTATGGTGCTCAAAAATCCTCAACAAAGAGGTTCCTTTCTTCAATCTCTTTGCAAGCTTCTCCTATCTCTCAAACAAGTATGAAGATTCTCTAATGGTGGACTTTTCCTTCACTAGGATAATGGATTTCTTAGAAGCAATATGACCGACATACTAATGCTTTTAATTCTTCTAGTTCAACAATGAAATGTATTAGGGTCTCTAATAGAAATTTTGCCAGCATAACATTGTCTCATTTTTTGGTTCTCCCATTGCCTGTTTATATAGAATTTTTGAATCCATCCTCCCTCTCTTGGTTCATGAATGATAATGACTTATGAGTAGGGAAAGATGATTCCATTGAAGATTTCATATCTTTAGGGTGAATCAAATTCGATTGTCCTTGACTGAGATCTTATGAGGGAATTGTCTTCTAAGTGTGGGAAGTGGTCTTGAATTGTTGAGTCAGCCATTTTCTCGACTGCATGGCTTACCAAGGAAATATCGCGTGTCGCGTAGCTATTAAAGAAAAATTCAAATAGAATTCAACTTTTTAATTCTATATACTTTGGACCTTATGAGAAATTAAATTTGTTTAACTTCATAATGTCTTCAGCTGGAAAATCTTCACTTTTTCATTCTGCTGGAAGAATTTAGGCATCTTCTGGATTATACAAATACATGTACAATTTTCTGGTGTTAATAGTTGACCCCTGATGTCTAAAGTTAGGAGCAAACGTATAGCTAAAATACACCACATTTTTCTGTTTTGGCTGAGAATCTAATTAACTTCTTGAGAGAGAGAATAACTTGTTACGGAGATGACTAGGGAAACCCCTTGACTGAGCATAAAGGATAACCACGCTCTAAAGAAAACATAAAGATAAAAAGTGTATATACAAGGTGGAAATGTCACATGCTCATTACGATGACTAGTGATGAATTATTACAATAAAAAAGGAAATAGTTTTGTCCAGTAAATACTATGGTGGTTTGCATGATGATGGTTGATGATGATAATTGTTGATGCCCTCAAGAGCGTTTCTTGACAAATAAACTGAATTTGGTGCCCCCATGCATAAGAAAGGTGAAGCACTGCTTGAGTGAGGTGTTGAGGTATGCATGGGTCTTCAACATTGGGTACCTCCCCCGCATAATGATGTAATAATTGTTGAATGGGGTGCTTAGTGATACATGGGTCTTCGACTAAATGAAGGAACTACAACAGTCATTAAGTACGATACCACCTTGACATGAAAACTTGTGTTGGTGTTGGATGTCACAGGGCAATGCATCAGTGGGAAATAGTGATTCCCATTGTGCCAACCAAGGATATCCATTAAAGGGGGGAGTATCCAAGGTACTGCCTCGAACCTAGAATATGGGTATTGAAGACGACAGGAAAGAAGCATCAACTGCCCAAAATTATGATTTGGGGAATCAATATAAGGTGAAAACTGACTATAATAGTGTGGGTCAGACAAGGCATGATAATGAAATTTGACGATATGAATGGACAACTGGCCCGAGGTCGAAGCTATAATGCAAGTGGTGATAGTCAAAACACTTTTGTTGACATGGATGGCCATGGAGTCGATAGGATTTCCAAGGTAGGTGTAAGTATGTTTTGACTGGCATGAAGAGGGTAAGTGACTGTGGATGATGTGAAAGCTTCGACCAAGGGTGACTAGAAACTACTGTTCGGTAAAAAGACAATAAAATATGAGTGGGAACCTTTTTCCTAAAAAAAATGTGTACGTTTTCCAAAATAATGTAAACGTGGCTTTGGATATACATGCATGGAGACGGGTGCGTTGTGAAAATAAGTACCTACATGATAATGGAGGTAAATTGTATTTGGAGGGGGCCCCATTGGTTGGTCTCGGTGTTGGGTTGATGAAGCAGATGAAGTGATGCAAATGATCTACCGTAATATGGGTGAATGGTAGGCCAAATGTAGAATGTGGTGGTGCATTCGTCTTGATCTGTTGCAATATACAATGGATGGCCTGGGAATGGAGTTGGTAAGGAATGAGTGAAGAAGAATGAGGTTGATCTTCAAGGCATGTAATCTGAAGTGGTTCTCGGGACTAGGTAGATGGTTGTGGATCCCAATAGTATGTGGTGGTCTATAGCATGAGGTGATCTATGAGTGGGAAGGCTCTATCGACTAGTGTTGATGTTTACGATGTGCAAGAGGAGGTGGTGGTAAACGTGGTCAAGATGATGGAACCTATGGTGCATTTTAGAGAAATGATGTCAGGATATGCAAAGATTTGTAGGAAGCCTATCATGTTGGGTAGTGAATGATACCTGCTCTATCACTTTTTCCATTGGGGCATTGATCTTAGTAGGAAGTTGTTGATGTACCTGTAATTTTAATAATCAACGCCCCAAGTGAAAAACATATTTTTTTATCATATAAATAATCTAAAATCAACTGAACAAGATGAATTAAAAACAAGAGAAGGCACACCTGAAGTGATATTTTGAGCATGTGATGGGTCCAAAACTGATTTTGAGGAACAAATGGAATAGAGGGTACCATGATGAAGATAATGTCATCCAGATCCTTGTATCTCTTACAGTTTTGAAAATGGAGGCCCTGAGCTCCTGTACCGGGCTCGAGAAGATGTCGAAAAGGGCGATATATAAGGAAAAGTGGGCCCAATGCCACCTCATTTTCACTTACTATTTTGGGAGGCCATAGTTGATCTAGGAGTTGATTCTTTTCATTGTGGTCAGCCTGTGTATCGAGGAAGCATGCAGGGAGAGGTGGCTAAGAGCTGGAAACCAAAGCTTTTTGAATTTGGTAGTCTTAGGTTAGGTAGGTCATACGAGGGTACCATGTATGACCTTTTTAGGGTGAAAATAGTCTAGACTTATGAAGGAATGCAACAGAATATAGATATAAAAATAAATACAGAGATGCAACAGAAATAAAACTTCATTTCATTAATATCAAGAGCTGAAATATGCTTACATACATAATGGAAATAAACTAGCTCAGGCAATGTAAGCTTATCTCTGAGAAGAGACGTGGAGGCTACATGCCTCTGAACTATGTTATAATGAGGCTCAAAGGCATATTTATTATTGATAAATAATGGAAATCCCTAAACATCCAAAAACCCAACCCTAGGAGATGAAGTGCAAAAACTATGGACCTCATTGAGGTAAATTGGTACATCAATTTCCCGCGGTCATAACTTTTGCATACGATTTTTGTTTGATGCTCACGATACCTCATTATAAATATATATCCGAGAACTATAAATTTTGATTTAAAATATCAATATCAAACATATGTTTTCTAGTTGTCCAAAAAAACTTTGTTTAGGGCCTCAAAACGGCTCTGGATGTTTAGGACTGAAAAACTACCAAAAATAGTAAATTGTGCTACAATCAAGGAAACTGAAAAACTAAAAGAAACAATGGTGGGGGTCCAAGTGGAATAGGAGGGTGGCCACCTATATTCACCTGTATCAGTCCTCCCCCCTTAGGAAGAAATGGTTCCCATTGCACTGAGTGTCTCCATGAGATGGGGAAACTTCTGCGTAACTAGGTCCCCGGTGAGCCACTTGCCTTAGTGCAGGAGTTTGTCAACTTTGACAAGCCGATATAGTTGAATATTCTGCTAGCAAGTATTCTTTATTTGTGTGTTCATGATCCTATTAGTTATGGCTTGTTCGATTCAGCTTGGGTTGAGCTCTGTTGGTGTCAACTACTCAGCAATGTTTAATGTGTCCAGCAGTGGGGGAAAGTATGGTCACAGTCAGTCCACATTGAATACTATATGAAAGCCAAGGAATGGTGGAATGTTGATATAGAAATAATTTTACCATACAACCTTAGTGATGGTGTAAGGTACATATAGGCGCAGGCAAACCTTGCGGCGGGCCTTAGCGAGGCGCTCCTTCTGCAAATGTAACCAAACTTTGTCGCCCACTTGAAACTTGTGTGGCACCCAATGTTGGTCATGGCATTATTTGTACTTAACATCTTCCCTATCTAATATGGCATATACCTATTGGCAGATGTGTTGAATATCCTCAATGAATTTGTTAGCTCTATCAGCTTCGGACTGGACATGAGTCGATCTACCTGAGTAGATGTAAGTGGTATGGAAACACCAATGGGACAAATTTGTTAGGATCCCAGTCCCACCTGAAAGGGTTGTGGCCAATTAATCTATGGAGAGATCTTTTATAGTTGTGCTAGACATAGGGGAGGCTTTCATCCCATGTGCATGGATGCCTTGATTTGTACATGCGCAGGATATGCACAATCATCTTGTTGACGACCTTTGTCTAGCCATCAGTTTGGGAGTGGAAGGTCGTGGACTTAGTGAGATTGGTATCTAAAAACGACTAGAGGCTTGACCAGAATATACTTAGAAACCTATTTTTGAAATCTGAGATAATGGATTGTGGGATCCCAAAGTGTACCCACACGTTTTCAAAGAATAGTTTGACATTGGCTTATGTTTTGATACTCTTCTTGCAGATCATTAGAATGGAAATCTGATGAGCCTCATCATTGGGTAATTATATGGGCCTTAATTCACCTCCTAGCTTAGTCAAACCAACTATTCTCGTGACTTATTGCATACTTTTGATTATATTTTGTTTATGAGATGAGTTAGAGTTGGATATTTTTCTTTGTGGTCTAATGTGCATTTAATTCAAGATTAAAGGATAAAAGCAAGGAATTTTGACAAAGACCAAGGTAAAAACACGAATGGGACAAGGGAGAGGAATTATAGGAGGTAAATCCTCCTCATTTACTACCCCTCCATTCGAATATTCCTCCATCATCTCGGAGTGAAAATAGCCAAATCATGAGGACTAGAAGGCAGCCAAGCAAGTGAAAGACAAAGAACCAGTTTATCTCGAGTTTGGGAGCCGAGCCTCCCTAATTTTAAGGAAGTCGTTGGAGACTTTAGATGTATAAGTAGAGAGGCTTATGACCTTAGTAGGATTCGCATTTTTTATAATAAAACTCTACTCTATTTTCGAGCTACAAGACTTGTGACAGTTTTTGATGTAATCCATTGTTTTGGTAATAAGAATGAGTTTTGCTTTGAGCCAGCACTGATTTAACTCAGCGGGCTGAATCTCTTGGGTTAGGACCCAACCCTTGTAGCTAAGGATCCTATTTATTGTACATCTATGCTAGTATAGATTCATAGCTTAATTGTTCATTTGCTTAGTAGATGCATTTCCATTACAACAGTATAGATTAGATTGGTTGTGTGATAATTTTCTTCCATTTGTGCCTTCTTTCAAATAGAAAATTAGAAAGGAGGAAAAGGATCACCACAAGGTTGGTAGCAGGTGTCTTGGCCTCACTTCCTCCATTTGGGACCATGACTTGAGGAAGGGACCTTTCACCAACCCCAAAAACACAGATTTCTAGTTCTTGTATGAGCTTTGGATTTTTTTGTCTTTGATTCAGTATTTGGTTCATGTTGCAAGGCAGATTTCATTGTCATATTTTTCCAAATCCATTTTTGAAATAATATCTCACTCATGCTTTCATTCCCTTCAGCAACTTTATTCATGCATAATATAGGCAATTGATTCATGCTTTTCTAGTTTATGAAAATGTATCTGCTTGCATAGTTCTTGGAATATACACATGTTTTATGCAGAGCAGGTACTTCAGGAGGAGACCTATACTTCATCAGCAGTAGCCACTTTCCACTTCATCCACCTTAGCCATCTCTTGTTTCACCATCACCCTCACTAGTTTTCATCATTTTTCATTGAAATTCCCCTAGATACATTGAGCGAATCTAGCCATCTCTTATCTTGGATATTGACTCCTGAGTGATCCTAGGCCTTCTTACATCCTATCCCACTCATCACGCACCTTTCCAAAGCTTCCCAACACCTGACAAATAGCTCTCAGTTGTATCCTGTAGGTTTCTTGTAATTCCTACAAGATCATCCTGTAGATTTCTAGTACCTCTTGTAGGTTTTTTTGAAATTCCCTGTTTTGAGGCCGAATTGATGGGAAACCTCTAGGAAGTCATAAAAATCCTTCTAGGACCCCTTCACACCATCCAACCACTTCATAAACCTTCAAGCCATCCTCAAACACCTTCCATCCACCTGTCACATCCACAAGAACAATTAGGTTGCATACTTTATTTTGCCTAAAAAACCAAAAAAGTGAAAACAGACTTGGAGGTGACAGTGTTGTATGCACAAGTAAAAGTGATGGTTCTATCTATTGTCACTGTTTAGTTAGGGAGAGACCACTGGGGTTCCAAGCCAAACTTCTATAGAGTTAGAAGAAGCTTAATTCTTTGATGGAAGAAGGGAAAATCTACTCTAAGAGAGCTACTCTACTGCAGTAATGAAAAAACAACCTGTAATGATAAATCACACGATACCCTACTTAACCATTTAAGAAGCTATGCTAAATCAACAATAAGCAAATGCTACTATCTAAGTTGTAGAAGTAAAAATCATCAAACCATACTACTGTGTTAGCAAAAAACTAAACTAATTATGTTTTCACTTTTTTGGCTTTTTTAGGCAAAATCAAGTATGCAACCTAATTGTTCTTGTGGATGTGACAGGTGGATGGAAGGTGTTTGAGGATGTCTAGAAAGTTTATGAATTGTCTGGATGGTGTGGAAGGGTCCTAGGATACTTTTTATGACTTCCTAGAGGTTTCCCATCAGTTCGGCCTCAAAACAGGTTATTTCAGGAAAACCTACACGATGTACTAGAAACCTACAGGATGATCCTGTAGGAATTACAGGAAACCTATAAGATAAAACCGAGAGCTAATTGTGAGGTGTTGTGAAGCTTGGGAAAGGTGGGTGATGAGTGGAATGGGGTATTATAAGGTCTAGGAGCACTCAGGAGTCAATATCCAAGATAATAAATGGCTAGATTCGCTCAATGTATCTAGCGGAATTTCAATGAAAAATGATGAAAAACTAGTGAGGGTGATGGTGAAACAAGAGATGGCTAAGGTGGATGAAGTGGAAGGTGATTGCTGGTGATGAAGTTTGGGTCTCCTCCAAAAGTACCTGCTCTGCATAAAACATGTGTGTATTCCAAGAACTATGCAACAAGATACATTTTCATAAACTAGAAAATCATGAATCAATAGCCTATATTATGCATGAAGAAAGCTGCTGAAGGGAATGAAAGCATGAGTGAGATCTTATTGTGGAATTGGAGTTGGAAAAAGATGACAATGAAATCTACCTTGTAACATTAACCAAATACTGAATCAAAGACAACAAACTCCAAATCTCATTCAAGAACTAGAAATCTGTGTTTTTGGGGTTGCTAAAGGGTCCCTTCCTCAAGTCATGGTCCCAAAGGGAGGAAGTGAGGCTGAGACACCTGCTTCCAACCTTATGGTGATATTTTTTCTCCATGTTAACCTTATATTTGAAAGAAGGCACAAATGGAAGCAAACTATCACACAACCAATCTAATCTATACTATTGTAATGGGAATTCATCTACTAAGAAAATGAAAAATTAGGCTATGAATCTATACTAGCATACATGTAAAATAAAGAGGAGCCTTGGCTGCTAGGGTTGGGCCCTAACCCAAGAGATTCATCCCTCTAAGTTAACTCAATGCTAGCTCAAAACAAAACTCATTCTTATTACCAAAACAATGGATTGCATCAAAAATCGTCACAAGTATTGCAGCTCGAAAATAGAGTAGAGTTTTACAATCAAAAATTTGAATCCTCCTGAAGTCCTAAACCTCTCTACTTATACATCTGAAGTCTCCAATGACTTCCTTAAAATTAGGGAAGCTTGGCTCCCTAACTCGTGATAAATTGGTGCTTTGTCTTTCACTTGCTCGGCTGCCTTCTAGTCCTCATGATTTGGTTGTTTGCACTCCAAGCTGATGGAGGAATATTCGAATGGAGGGGTAGTAAATGAGGAGGATTTACCTCCTATAATACCTCTCCCTTGTCCCATTCAAATTTTGACCTTGGTCTTTGCCAAAATTCCTTGCTTTTATCCTTTAATCCTACATTAAATACACATTATACCGCAAAGCAAAATATCCAACTCTAACTCATCTCATAAACAAAATATAATCAAAAGTATGCAATAAGTCATGAGAATAGTTGGTTTGACTAAGCAAGGAGGTGAATTAAGGCCCATGTAATTACCCACTTATGAGGTTCATCATCAACTCCTACTGAAAGTTTTGCTCATCCTCTGAGCAACTTAGTCAATATCCATATCCTTCATGGCTCTGGTAGCCTCTCTGACATCCCATGCCTCTGTTGTCTTCTCCTTTTCTATTCATAGAAGCCTGCTTTCTTTTCTACTTCTTCCCACTGCTTCTTTTCTTCTTCTTCTTTTCTCCCTTATAGCATCCCTAAGATTAGTGGTAGACTAAGCTTTAGGCCTATCAAATTGACCTTCATCCTTTAAATAGATTGCTTATACATAGGTGTCATGTTGAGTGCCTCTCTCAACCTTTAAGGGAAGTGATATTCTCTTATCTTTAAGATATATGGCAGTGTGTTCCATCTCCTTAAGCAAGCATGTATACTATCATCTCCTAGCAGCCTAAACATGTCCTAAAAATGTGAAATTTCTTGCTCTTAGGCAACAAGATATCTAGGTGCCAGCTGAGGATCATTTGCAATCAAATTATGGGTACTGATGAGGGCCATGGGATTTGATTGTTTAGCACTGATCAAAAGAGGTTCAGTCTGCTCTCTAGCCATTATCCTTTTCATATCTACAGCTCTTGACTCCTCATGGTTCATCCATGATGCCAAAGCCAGTAATTTTAGATCTCCTAGCTTGGCATTAGGGTCCCAAACATTCATGTCTGTGAGGGCCATGTTTTGCAAATAAAACTCAGCCATTTTGGCCCTATCCTCTAGTGTACTTTGATCACAAAGATCAATAAACTGCCTGCAGTTCTAAAATGGGATGGTTCCCCTCTATGCTAGTGTCTAAATCTGAAATTGCAGTCATTGTTCTTTGAGGTAGAGAGCATATGATTTAGCCAGCATACTACACTAGATTGCGTCTAAGGAGAGGATGGCCATACATGCTAGTTGGTTCTCTCTTTCCTCCAGTTGTCTCCTCAACCATGCATTTTCTGTCTCAAGTTGATTTCTCATTATAAATTCTTTGTCCCTTAATCCACTTAGCTATCTACCCATTTCTTTGAGTTTCCTCCATGTGCCCAATGTCTTCCACCCCCTTTGATTTTGCGATCTGCATCCATCAGTGGGTTTTGGCCCTCTACCTCTCAAGCTCGAAGAACAGTGGGATGACAAATTTTTGAGGTATTACCCTACCACCTTCAATAAACCAGTAATAGGAGTCTAAGTTAGGTTGGGGGCTGGGTTCCTTTGTCTCTGGGTCCTCCTCTTTAGCTTCTTGCTACTCCCCTACCTTTCTTTCCAATTTTTGTGCCTCCTGTAGATTCAACAAAGTATCTTGTAGGACTGTTTTTGCTTCCTGTATATTTTGCAGTGGATCCTATAGGATGGACTTACCCTTTGAGGAAGTTGATCTAGCAGTAGGCCTCCTTACATAGGTGATAAGGGACTTAGGGGAAGGAATTTTGTCTTTTTTTGTAGGGAAATATTCAATCTCAATAGGATTTTTTGTTGATGTTTGTGGCTTCCCCTATCTTATTCTTGTGCTCTTTCTTGTTCTGAAATATAGTGGGGTTTGCCTCAGCCTTTTTCCTTTTTGCCTTATTGGTGTGCTAAGAGCAGTGAGGGAAGTTGTTTCCTCTCTCTCAGTGCCTCTGGAGACACCCTAGGTGACTCCACCTTGTGTTCTTTCCCCTTTGTTTTCTTGCCTGCTTCCTCTCTATTTTTCTTGTCTTCTTCCTCTTATAGACCTTCATCATCTCTATCAGTTTCCTCCTTAATTTACTCCTATGTTTCTTCATCATCCTCCTTCTCGTCTTCCTCTTGTTCTTTAGCTTCATCATGTTCCTCTATGTCGGCTCCTTATTCCTCCATCTCATCCTTATCTTTCTTTTTATCTTCCTCTTCCTGTTTTACCTCCTCTTCACTGACAGTAGGACTAACATAATAAGTGAGGAATTTGATGTCATCCTCTGCTAGCAAGTCTCTGAAAACTGACCATGTTATAGTGGTTCTGAGGTTTTGGAGGGCATATTCAATGAGGATCCTAATCAACCCATGGTGAGCCAATTGTTGGGAATTCCCCTCCTTCACTTTCATGCTTGAGTCTATGAGTGATTGCAGCAAGAAATATGGTATGTTGAGTCTTTGGTGAGGTGGTGTTTCTACTCCAAATATTAATTCCTCAAGGATCCTGAAATGATAGCCATAGAAAACACTATATCTACCCTCACATGAGATATATTTTATGAGTTGGTATTCTACCTCACTCGATGGGTATGGAAGACTTTCCATCCTTACTCCAATTTTGTCCTCAGTGGGTTCTTCACCTTCTAAAAATAATTTTCTTTTTGCCACCTGATTGTCTCCTTTGTCTTCTTTTCTCCATGGGATTCCTAGGGGAAGTGTGGTGACCCTGCTGATGAGCTCTAGGGTGAGATCTATAGTGAGGCCCCTTACTACAACAGTGGCATGGATTCTGCTATGTGGAGTGAGGTAGAGAGAAGATTCTTGAGCCACCTCATCATCATACTCTCTGAATTTTTCGAAAAATCCCATCGAGTTATGTCTTGTAAAGATTGCAAGCACCTAGGGGTGTTGTTGGATTCTCACAGTGTTTGTGGGCTCTCTCCTATTAAAACCTCTTGTCATCTTGTTGGTGAAGCTTGAGGAGAAAATGAGAGGGTTGACACAATTTTTCAAATGCAGGAGCAAAATAGAGTTGACTGTGTATTTAATTCACTTCACATAGTTGCTGAATTCACTCAATTTTAGAGTATACCTGGTTCATTTACTTACAAAGGAGGATGAAGTTTTAGAGCGTACCTCTTTAGACTGGTTGTAGTGGCCAATTCTTGCGATATCCCTTCTAAACACTTCTCTGCCAATCTTGTAGACAGTCTTTGTGTATCTTGTAGATAGTCTCTATGTATCCTATAGACTGGATCCTGTAGGAATTCCTGTGCAGAACGATGGATCTTTGCTTCCGGTGGGTGTCTTGGGTTATGAGAGTGACTTGAGTGAGAGAGTTTTAAGGAGGTGAAATGCATGAATGCATAGGAACAATGTTTTATATCCTCTTATGGTGATTCGGGGTGAGGTGGTGTGTTGGCAAGAAAGATATGTTGCCATTTTTGGATGGTTGGTCCCCACTACCACCTCATCATTTGCCACTCCTCGTAATCAGCTCCCACCTCGTAGATTCGTAGTTTAACCACTTTTTGTCCTACTCCTTCTCTATATTTGAGTTGACTATAGCCACGTGTGAGATGACACCCGATCATGCATGTGCTGACTGAACAAAGGTGGCCAACTTAACTAGCCTCCTTTCCACTTATAAACCAACTATCTCGTAACCCTTACAATTTTTTACTACATGATGCATATAAGTGGGCGAGCGAGATACTTACCTGTGGTTTCAATGCTATGCTACAGTTGTCGAAGACCAGAGGTGTTGCATTGTATACTTGTTGCATGCCATTCTTCTTCCTCCTCTTGATGTCTGCTAATGGTTTCTTTGCTTTTGTAGGTATCTATGGCTGAAGATATGATGTTGCTACTGTGGAGCTCCTGGATCATCCTAGTGAAGACCTATTGCTGGTGTGATTGGCATTCTGTGGTATAGGCTGCTACAGGATGTCCTGTAGTTGCTTCTCCCTCAGAATTCTTTAATCATTTTTCTTGTTGGGGCTGTGAGGATGGTGACATGGATGGAAAGAAGGAGTAGAATTGTGGGAAGAAAATGATCCTCAGGTAATGCTCTTACTCCTCTTTGTTTCCCTTTTTTTTCTAAGACTGGCAGAAACTGTTGAAACTGATTTTTTTTTGTTTTGAATGGTGAGTGCAGGGATGATGATGGTGGATGAGGTGAGGTGATAGATCATGCATAGGGTGAATTTTAGGGACCTAACAAGTCCATCATATGCCTTCAGATTGCTTCCTGTAGGATTTTCAGGTCACTTTAATTCCTACATGATCATCCTGTAGGTTTTTAGGGGATCCTGTAGAAAACACAGTCTTTGCATAAATCGAAGAAATGGAGTGGGAAAATGACAAAAATGATGGAGGGATGCATGGTAAGGAGTGAAGAGGATGAATATGTGAGAAGCAGTGGTCTCCTTGGGATCTTATTTTGCTCCTTGACTATCTTTCTCGCCCACCTGAAAATGAAAATTTCATGACAAATCTATATATATATATATATAATATATAATATATATATATATATATATATATATATATTTGAAAAACAATTAGGCTGCCTCAAAGAGGTTTTCACCCTAGCTATTTTCCCTGGGCGCCTCAAGCATGGTTTTCATCCAGGGATCTTCTTATTCTCTTTCCTTTTTGTTCTTTTTCTCTTTTTTTTTTCTCATCATTTGGCCGCCGCGAGAGGTTTTCAACCCAAATATGGGGCTCAGACACCTCATGGAGGTTTTCACCTGAGTCCTTATTCTTTTTTCTTTTTTTTCTTAGTGATTTGATGAGGGAGGAGCCGGAACTTGCTCCACCATCATCACTATTTTATTGATATTATCAATGAACTCTTTTTTTGATAAAGGTCTCTTGTATATTTTCAATTGGTGCCCATTAACAAGTAAAGGAATGGCTTCCTCATCTATAGTTATGTTTTGCACTAAACCATTATCATGGCATATTTCCACAACATAAGGTCCGAGCCATCTTGTCCTTAACTTGCCCTTGAAGTCTTTATACCTAGAATCATATAACAATGCCCAATCGCCCTCTTGAAATTGTTTCTCCTTAATTTTTTTATCATGCCAAATCTTCCTCTGAAGTTGAACTACCTCTATATGTAGGAAGGCCTACATCTTGAATTCATCCAAGCCATTCAATTGGAACAATCTCCCTTTCTATGCATTGTTTAGATCCAAATATAGTTGGGCTATCATCCTTAATGTGTTATATTCAAACTCAATGGACAACAAGGCCTTTTTCCCATAGACCAACTCATAGGGTGTGAATCCAGTGGTGGTCTTCTGTGTGGTATTATAGGCCCAGGTGGCCTCAACTAGTCTTTCTGCCCAATCCTTCTTGTTGTTGCTCACCACCTTGGTTATGATTCCCTATAGTGCTTTGTTGGTCACATCCACTTTCCCATTAGCTTGTGGATGATAGGGAGTGGAGGTCTTATTCTTGATCTTTTGATGGCTGAGCATGTCTTCAATCATGTTGGAGGTAAACTGGCTGCCTTGGTCTATGACCAGCTCTCTAGGGTACCCAAATTTGTAGAATACATTCTCTCTTAGGAACTTAGCCACCTTCCCTTCTGTTGCTTCCTTAATTGCATGGTTTCAGCCCACTTAGTCAAATAATCAGTGCACACAATGATGTAATGTTTTTGCTTTGAAGGGAAGTCAATAGGCCCAATGAAGTCCATGCCACACTTGTCAAATGGCTCAAAAGTCACTTGAGGTTGCAAAGGCATTTTATCTCTTGGAGTAGGCCTTCCCATCCTCTAGCACCGATCACACTAACTAGTGTACTTTTTCACATCCTGATGAAGAGTGGGCCAATATTAGCCTGCTTGTAACACTTTGAATGTTGTCCTCTTTACTGCAAAGTGACCTCCACAAGGCCCATCATGACAGGTCAGAAGGATGTCAAAGACTTCCTCTTCCCTGACACAACTTCTCAAGATTTGATATAGGCTAAGTTTGAAAATATTGCCCCCAATCCAAGTGAAGGGGGTGATTTTCCTAACTATGTTTCTCTTTTCTTTGGAGGGAAAGTTTGGTGGGAACAGTGGTGATACCAAATAGTTTGCTATATCAGTAAACTTTGGAGAGAGAACTGAAGTAGAAAACAAGTGCTCATCTGGTAACTGGTCATCCACTATTCCTTCTTCACCTATAGGCACATTTACCCTAGATAAAAATTCTACAACAACATTTTCCTTACTAGACTTATCAACAATGGTTAGATCAAACTGCTACAATAAAAGTAACCATATTATAATTTGAGCATTCACATCTGGTTTGTTCATTAAATATTTGATTGCAGCATGGTCAGTATGCACAAATGTTTGATAGCTTGTAATGTAATGCCTGAATTTGTTCAATTAATGCACAATAGCTAGGAGTTCCTTTTCAATCACTATATAATTTAGCTCAGCCTTTGACAAGTTATTACTAATAAAATAGATGGCATAAGGTAGTTTTTCCTCTACCTAACCTTGCGCTGCTCCTATGGCTTTGTGTGAGCCAACAGCATGAATATGAAAGGGGAGGGCCCAGTTTGGGCCTTGGAGAATTGTTACAGTGGTTAACTTACCCTTTAGAATGTCTAAGGCCTCTTGATAGCTTTTTGACCATATAAACTTTGAATTGCTGGCCAACAAACCAAATAAAGGAGAGGCCAACTTGTTGAAGTCCTTTATGAACCTTCAGTAGTATCCAACTAACCCTAAGAAACTTCTAACATCTCTCCGCTTTTGAGGAGGTGGGACCCTTTAGATGATGGCTATTTTGTTTGGGTCCACCTGCAGTCCTTGTTGAGATATTGAATGACCTAGCACGGTCCCTGCAATCATTAAGAATTCACATTTTTCAGGACTGAGAGACAGGTTCATTTCAATGCATTTGTACAGTACTTTTCTTAGGTTAGATAGGGATTCTTGAAAATCATAGCCATAAGGTGTAAAATAATCCATATAAATTTCCATCGCGTCATGGACTAATTCGGCGAAAATACTCAAGACTGCTCTCTGGAATGTGGAAGGAGAATTGCATATGCCAAAAGGAAGGACCCTATTGGAAAAATTACCCAAATGACAAGTGAATGTGGTATTATCCTAGTCTTAAGGGAAGATCTGGATTTGGTTGTATCCACTGAATCCATCTAGGAAAGAGAAAAAACTTTTCCCTACCAGGTTGTCTAGCACTTGGTCAATGAAGGGTAGAGGAAAATTATCCTTCTTTGTGGCTTTGTTAAACTTCCTGTAATCGACACAAATCCTCCACTTACCATTTTTCCTGGGAACTAAAACCAAAGGGGAGACCCACTCACTGTCCAAGATAGGGTAAATTAATCCTTCATCTAATAGTTTTTGCAGTTCTTCTTTGACTATATATTTAAGAGTTGGATTCATCCTCCTTTATGGTTGTCAGACTGGCTTGCAACCTTCTTTGATGTATATGTGGTGAGTACATAATGAGGGGTGTACTCCCTTCATTTCCTTGTAACTCCAAGTGAAGGCTTTTAGATTTTCCTTTAACATGTTGCATAGTTTCTCCTCTTCAAGAGCAGAAAGAGATGGGTTGATTTTCAAGGTTTTCTCTAGACCGAATTCTATGGTTTTGACACTGAGTGGTTTGGAATCGGCCAAGGATAAGTCAATTGGATGATTGTTTTGGGTTTCCTTTACTTCTTCTTCTAAAGGTAATGAACCAGGAGTTGGAATTTGGAGCAAGTTTTCAATCAAGTCATCCTCATCTTGATGTCCTCCTCCCATGGTTGCTTCCAAAGAATAAATTTTGGCAGAATAAACCTCATCTTCTTCCTCATCCTCCAACCATAAAGGTAAATCATGCTCTATAGAAGGTTGAGCAAGAGGGTATAGGACTAACTGCTTGGAAATATGCACGTTCTTGATGGTCATATTCCTAGCTCTACAACTAATGTAAGCATCGGTTGTGGAAAACCATGGCCTCCCAAGGATGAGAGGATAACCAATAAGCTTAGCCTTACGCTGGAGAACTAGGAAATCTACAGGGTACTCCCAGGAATCAATGGAGACCATCACATATTCCACAATTCCCTCAGGGGTTACTATGGAATGGTCTGCAAGTTGCAGAACTGTTGTGCTCTTCCTCAATGACCCTTGGAGGTTGAGCTTGAGCATGGTGTCCTTGGTCATTACATTAATGGTATCCCCAAGATCAATCAGAGTGTGTGGGACAATGGTGCCATTGATGTGCACATCTACTACAGGGCTTCCAGGGTCCAAATATTTTGGACATATTACCTACCCCAACAGTAAGTCAGACAGCTTCCCAATGACATTAATGGTAGGGGCATCCCTTTTTCGCCTCCCTAGATGCTTGAATCATTTCTCCTTTATCAACTTATTGTAAATGGGAACATCTTTTATTTCCTAGAGAAGTGGGATCTTTACACATATATTTTTCAATTCTCCCAGAAGTTTAGTCTCTTATGGGGTAGGCTAGAGTGGCTGGGCTCATCTCTTAGGAAAGGGTGGATTTACTTTAAGGTTGCTTTCCTCTCTTTCTTCCTCAACCTCCCTAGGTGGAGGGGGAGGTTGGTTTTACGGGAGAACTCTCCAAGATCTCAGGTTAATCTCCTAGATTTCCACAACATAAGCTAGATATGATGTCTCTCCATTATATACTTGTTGAGCCTACCTATTGTTTGGGTTCGGTTTTGGCTGGGCAGGCATCTCAGGTTGCTTGGGTGGAGTAGAGTGTAGGAGTTGTGGTTGGACAGGTGGTGAGGCAATAGAGCTGGAGAATTGTTGTATTGGGGCCTCCAAACCTAGAGTGGTGTATTCCACTAAGGTTGTGGTGGAGCGTAAGGTTGAAATGACTAGATGGCTGGCTAGGAATGATACTAAGATGCATAGGACCAATGAGGGGGTGTAGACCAAGAAGGATGAGCAAGGGGTCCCCAAGAAGGTATAGTTGTGGTTTGGTTGGGGTTGTAATATGCATGGGATGACCCTTGCATGCCCTACTGGTATGGTCTAGGCCCAGGAGGTCTCCTTTGGTTAATGTAGCAAAGTTATTTAGTGACCCCTTCAGCTCCTTGATATACAGCTTTGAGTCCAGGTAAAGAAGGGCACTTGTCTACGGAGGAGTTTTCTTCACAGATCGAGCAAATTTCAATACAATTTAATGGACATTTTTTCCTAGGATGCCTCCTGGTGCATCTAGGACAAAAGATGGCCAAGGCTTTCTCTGCTTCCTTCTACTTCCTTTTAATGTTCATGGTGTTCATTTGCAAGGAAAGGGTTTGCAACATCTCACTTTTGAAATCTTCCATCATGTTTCTAATTTCACCCTTGATGGATGAGTTGGAAGATGATGTATTGGCCATAGGTTGACTATGCCTACCCATTTTCTTGGTCCCCCTAGAATGGTTTCTAAAGACGGTCTTTATATCCTCATAGGGTAATTGGTAGATATCTCCTCTTGTTAAAAAATGTAAGGTATCTAGAAGATCTTCTCTTACTCCCCTAAGCAGGACTAGCTTTAATGACTCAGGGTCAAGTGTGCACCTCACCCTTTCATAACTGAGCTGGAATCTTTCTTCATAGTCTTCTAAGGATTCATCATGGCCTATGGTCATCGTGAAAATTTCTTATTTCATAACCATTGACCGACATTAGTCCCGATATTTGTTGTTAAAGGCCTGTTGCATTTGAGCCCAAGTTATGATACTATCTCCAGGTAAGCCCATGAACCAACACAATGTTGCATCCTTGAGGGTAGATGGAAATAGTTTTAACTTTTTCTCATCATATGTATAGTCATAGGTTCAACATATAACAGTAAACTCAAATAGGAAAGTGTCAGGGTCCTCTGTGGTCAGGCATTGGAAATGAGGCAGGGAAGAGGGGCTTATATTTGTCACCTTAGTGTCCCCATTAGTTTCCCTAATGGGGAAGGCACCCTCAGCGCTCTCTCTATTCCCTCTGTCATTTCGGTTTTCAGCCATTGATTCAGTAGGAATGGGTTCCTCTTTTTCTTCTTCCCCTGTAGGTTCTTCAAATATGTCAAGTTGCTCACCTAAAGGTTCCTCCAGTTCAAAGCCACCAAAGAAGAGAGAAGTTTGGCTATTGGATGCAGTGGGGGTATTTGCCAAAAATTTCCCTAAGTTGTCCCTATTCCTATGAGGCATGAAAGGAAATATTTTTGAGTTGGTTTGGTATGCTTTTTTCCCCCTTTTTTTTTAAACCTAGAAAGTACTTGCAGAAATTGTAGATTGAATGAAAATCACTAACAAAATAAAAAAGCTACTTGCTAAATTGAAATCCTACTTGAAGAATGGAAAGGAAAGCAGATAATGAAAAATGAAAGAAAGGAAGCAACTAGATTACTTTTGCATATATAAACTAATGGCAGAATATGGAAGGCAAGAAATAGAAGAAAAGAAAGCAGTAATCACATTCTACTCAGACACCTCCCCGGCAATGGTCTGAAAAAGTGATGAGTGCCAATATTGCAGCAAGGATGCTACAACTCCTGGGCTACCATCTTTACTTATAAACCTAGGGTTTGTACAAACTTGGAGGTGACAGTGTTGTATGCACAAGAAAAGTGACAGTTCTACCTGTTCTCATTGTTCAGCTGGAGATAGACCATTGGGGTTCCAAGCCAGACTTCAATAGAGTTAGAAAAATCTTGATTCTTTGATGGAAGATGGGAAAATCTACTCTAAGAGAGCTACTCTACTGCAGTAATGAAAAAACAACATGTAATACTAAATCACACCAAACCCTAATGAACCATTTAAGAAGCTATGCTAAGCAGAATGGATAAATCAACAATAAAACAATGCTACTATCTAATTTGTAGAAGTAAAAAGCATCAAACCATACTACTATGTAAGCAAAAAACTAAACTAATTTTGTTTTCACTTTTTTGTTTTTTTAGGTAAAATCAAGTATGCAACCTAATTGTTCTTGTGGATGTGACAAGTGGATGGAAGGTGTTTGAGGATGCCTAGAAGGTTTATGAAGTGGTTGGATGGTGTGGATGGTTCCTAGGAGGCTTTTTATGACTTCCTAGAGGTTTCCCATCAATTCGGCCTCAAAACGGGTCGTTTAGGAAAACCTACAGGATGTACTAGAAACCTACAAGATGAACCTATAGGAATTAGAAGAAGCCTACAGGTCACAGCCGAGAGCTAATTGTGAGGTGTTGGAGCTGTTGGGAAGCTTGGGAAAGGTGGGTGATGAGTGGAATGGGGTGTTAGAAGGTCTAGGAGCACTCAGGAGTCAATATCCAAGATAACAAATGGCTAAATTCGCTCAATGTATCTAGGGGAATTTCAATGAAAAATGATGAAAAACTAGTGAGGGTGATGGTGAAACAAGAGATGGCTAAGGTGGATAAATTGGAAGGTGGCTGGTAGTGATGAATTATGGGTGTCTTCCTGAAATACCTGCTCTGTATAAAACATTTGTGTATTCCAAGAACTATGCAACAAGATACATTTTCATAAACTAGAAAAGCATAAATCAATAGCCTATATTATGAATGAAGACAGTTGTTGAAGGGAATGAAAGCATGAGTTAGATCTTATTGCATAAATGGAGTTGTAAAAATATGACAATGAAATATACCTTGCAACATGAACCAAATACTAAATCAAAGACAACAAACTCCAAAGCTCATACAAGAACTTGAAATCTGTATTTTTGGGGTTGCTGAAGGGTCACTTCCTCAAGTCATGGTCACAGAGGGAAGAAATGAGGCCGAGACGCCAACCTTGTTGTGATCCTTTTTCTCCTTGCTAACCTGCTACTTGAAAGAAGGCACAAATGGAAGCAAACTATCACACAACCAATCTAATCTATATTGTTGTAATGGAAATGCATCTACTAAGAAAATGAACAATTAAGTTGTGAATCTATACTAGCATACATGTACAATAAAGAGGAGCCTTTGCTGCTATGGTTGGGCCCTAACCCAAGAGCTTCAGCCCTCTGATTTAACTCAATGCTGGCTCAAAACAAAACTCATTCTTATTACCAAAACAATGGGTTACATAAAAAATTGTCACAAGTCTTGCAACTCAAAAATAGAGTAGAGTTTTACAATCAAAAATTTGAATCCTACTGAGGTCCTAAGCCTCTCTACTTATACATCAGAAGTCTCCAACAACTTCCTTAAAATTAGGGAGGCTCAGCTCCCAAACTCGAGATAAGCTAGTGCTTTGTCTTTCACTTTCTCGGCTGCCTTCTATTCCTCATGATTTGGTTGTTTACACTCTGAGCTTATGGAGGAATATTCGAATGGAGGGGTAGTAAATGAGAAGGATTTACCTCCCTCAATCCAAGTGAAGGGAGGCACTTTTCCTGACTATCTTTCTCTTTTCTTTGGAGGGAAAGTTTGATGGGAACTATGCTGATACCAAATGTGATTACTACTTTCTTTTCTTATATTTATTGTCTTCAATATTCTGTCGTTAGTTTATTTCTACAAAAGTAATCTAGTTGCTTCCTTTCTTTCATTTTTCATTATCTTCTTTCCTTTCCATCCTGCAAGTAGGATTTCAATTTAGGAAGTATCTTTTTCATTCTGTCAGTGATTTTCATTTAGTCAGAAATTTCATTTCTGCAAGTACTTTCCATGTTTAAAAAAAAAAAATACAAAACCAACCCAAAAATATTTCCTTTCATGCCACGTAAGAATAGGGACAACTTAGGGAAATTTTCTCCAAATACCCCCATTGCATCCAACATCCAACCTTCTCTCTTCTTCGGTGGTTGTGAACTGGAGGAACCTTTATGTGAGCAATTTGACATATTTGAAGAACCTACAGTGGAAGAAGAAGAAGAGGAACCCATTTCTACTGAACCAATGGCTAAAAATTGAAATGACAGAGGGAATAAAGAGAGAGTTGAGGGTGCCTTCCCCATTAGGGAAACCAATGGGGCTACTAAGATGAAAAATATAAGCCCCTCCACCCTACCTCATTTCCATGGCCTGACCACATAGGACCCCGATACTTTCCTATTTGAGTTTGTTGTTATATTCCGAAACTATGACTATACAGATGATGAGAAAAAGTTAAAATTATTTCCATCTACCCTCAAGGATGCAGCATTGTGCTCGTTCATGGGCTTACCTAGAGATAGCATCACAACTTGGGCTCCGATGCAGCAGAACTTTAACAACAAATATCGAGACTATTGTCGGTCAAAGGATACTAAAGAAGAAATTTTCAAGATGACCATAGACCATGATGAGTCCTTAGAAGACTACAAAGAAAGATTTCAGCTCAGTTATAAAAGGGTCAAGTGCACACTTGACCCAGAGTCAGTAAATCAATTCCTCCTTAGGGAAGTAAGAGAAGATCTTCTCGATACTTCACATTTCTTAGTAGGAGGACATATCTACCAATTACCCTATGAGGATATCAAGGCTGTCTTTAGAAACCATTCTAGGGCGGCTAGGAAAAATGGTAGGGGTAGTCAACCTATGGCCAGTACATCATCTTCCAACTCATCCATCAAGGGTGAAATTGGAAAGATGCTGGAAGATTTCAAAAGTGAGATGTTGCAAACCCTTGCCTTGCAAATGGAAACCATGAACAATAAAAGGAAGTAGGAGGAAGCAGAGAGAGCCTTGGCCATCTTTTGTCCTAGGTGCACTAAGAGGCATCCTGGGAATGAATGTCCATTGAACTGTATTGAAATTTGCTCGGTCTGTGAAGAAAACCACTCCACAGACAAGTCCCTTCTTTACACAGACTCAAAGTTGTATATCAAGGAGATGAAGGGGTCACGAAGCAGATTTGCTACATTAACCGAAGGAGACCTCCTGGGCCTAGACCATACCAACAAGGCATGCAAGGTTCATGCCATGCATATTAAAACCCCAACCAAACCACAGCTATACCTTCTTGGGGTCCCCCTACTCATCCTTCCTGATCTACACCTCCTCCTTGGTCCTATCCATCTCAGTATAATTCCCAGCTAGCCAGCCAGTCATTTCAATCTTACGCTCCGCCACAACCTCACTGGAATACACCACTCCAGGGGTGGAGGCCCCAATACAACAATGCTCCAGCTCTATTGCCTCCACCATCTGTCCAACCACAACTCCTACACTTTGCTCCACCCAAGCAATCCTAGATGCTCCTTTTGTCGAGCAAGCGGAGAAAATGATGGCGGCCCTATGGTCGAGCCATGCGTTAGCACCCTCTCCTTATATGAGAGCGTCACCGACTCCTATCAGTCGAGTCATCAAGTACTCTCCTCGCCTCTCCTTGGGTCGAGCACCTAAAGGTGCCGACTGTTAGGCCCCAACAATCACTATTCATATGGTGAGGAGTGAAAGATGTTCAAAGTACCTATGTTCCAGAATCTGCTAGTGTTCCTACAAGCGTTGTTCCAACGGTAGCTTAGTCCCTAGAGATCGATGTTCCTATGGTCCCAAGAGAGAAATACAGATAGCTTAGTTCCGGATACCATTGAAGCGATGGAAGCGGCATTCGCGCAAGCCAAGCAGTTTACCTAGCAAAATCCGAACTCGAACAATAGGCAGGCTCAGCAAGTACACAGTGGAGAGACGTCATATCTAGCCTATGCTGTGGAAATCCGGGAGATTAACCTGAGATCTAGGAGATTTCTCTCAGATAACCAACCTCCCTCTCCATCTAGGGAGGTTTAGAAAGAAAGAGAGGAAAGCAAAATTAAAGTAAATCCACCCTACAGGCACATCTACCCTAGATAAAAAGTCTGCAACAACATTTTCCTTACTAGGCTTATCAAGAATGGTTAGAGCAAACTACTGCAATAAAAGTAACCATCTTATAATTTGAGCATTCACATCTGGTTTGTTCATTAAATATTTGATTGCAGCATCTTCAGTATGCACAAATGTTTGATAGCCTGTAATGTAATGCCTGAATTTGTTTAATGAATGCACAACAGCCAGGAGTTCTTTTTCGGTCACTGTATAATTTAGCTCAGCCTTTGACAAGTTCTTACTGATAAAATAGATGGCATAAGGCATTTTTTTCTCTATCTTACCTAGGGCTACTCCTATGGCTTTGTGTGAGGCATCAGCATGAATATGAAAGGGGAGAATTGGTACAGTGGTTAACTTACCCTTTGGAATGTCTAAGGCCTCTTGACAGCTTTTTGACCATATAAACTCATAAGCTTTGGCCAACAAACCAAATAAAGGAGAGGCCAACTTGTTGAATTCCTATATGAACCTTCAGTAGTATCCAGCTAACCCAAATAAACTTCTTACATCTCTCTGCTTTTGAGGAGGTGGGACCCTTTGGATGATGGCTATTTTGGTTGGGTCCACCTACAGCCCTTGCTGAGATATTGAATGACCTAGCATGGTCCCTGCAGTCATTAAGAATTAACATTTTTCAAGACTGAGAGACAGGTTCATTTCAATGCATTTGTGTAGTACTTTTCCTAGGTTAGACAAGGCTTCTTGAAAATCAGAGCCATAAGGTATAAAATCATCCATATAAATTTCCACCGCATCATGGACTAATTCGGCAAAAATACTTATCACTACTCTCTGGAAAGTGGCAGGAGCATTGCATAGGCCAAAAGGGAGGATCCTATAGGCAAAAGTACCCCAAGGACACGTGAATGTGGCCTTATCTTGGTCTTCTGGGCAGATCTAGATTTGGTTGTACCCACTGAATCCATCTAGGAAAGAGAAAAACCTTTTCCCTGCTAGGCCATCTAGCACTTGGTCAATGAAGGGTAGAGGAAAATGATCTTTGTTTGTGGCTTTGTTCAACTCCGTCTAATCGACACAAATCCTCCACTTACCATTTTTCTTGGTAACTAACACCAAAGGGAGACCCACTCACTATCGGAGATAGGGTAAATGAATCCTACATCTAGCTTTTTTTGCAGTTCTTCTTTGACTATATCTTTAAGAGTTAGATTCATCCTCCTTTGTGGTTGTCAGACTAGCTTGCAACCTTATTTTATGTATATGTGGTGAGTACATACTAAGGGTTGTACTCCCTTCATTTCCTTGTCACTCCAAGTGAAGGTTTCTAGATTTTCCTTTAATGTGTTGCATAGCTTCTTCTCTTCAAGAGTAGAAAGAGATGGATTGATTTTCAAGGTTTTCTCTAGGCCAAATTCTATGGTTTTGACATGAAGTGGGTTTGAATTGGCCAAACAAAAGTTAATTGGATGATTGTTCTGGGTTTCCTTTAAGTCGAACAGTTTCCCATTGACATTAATGGTAGGGGAATCCCTTTTTCGCCTCCTTGGGTGCTTGAATCATTTCTCCTTTATCAACTTATTGTAAATGGGAACATATTTTATTACTTGGAGAAGGGGGATCTTTCCACATAGACTTCTCAATTCTCCTAGAAGTTCAATCTCTTCTGGGGTAGGCTGGAGTGGTTGGACTAATCTCTCAGGAAAGGATGGATTTAATTTAAGGTTTCTTTCCTCTCTCTCTTCCTCAACCTCCATAGATGGAGGGGGAGGTTGGTTATATGGGAGAACTCTCCCAGATCTCAGGTTAATTCCTAGATTTGCACAACATAAGCTGGATAATATGTCTCTCCATTGTATACTTGTTGAGCCTGCCTATTGTTCGAGTTCGGATTTGGTTGGTGTGGAGAGATAAAAAGGTGTCTTTGTTACCCCTAATTACCTCACATTAGTTGTCAACCCAGGGATGACTTTTTATTTCAAGAGTGTACTTAGTCTGAGGCGGCTATTTACTCAAGAGTAATGTTTTGCAGTATAGTGCTTAAAATCAAAAAGTAAATGAAAGCTGGAAACAAAATCTAATTGGAACAGCGAGAAACTGAAATGTTCTAAACTAAATCATTCACTC
The DNA here is from genome assembly GCA_000404065.3 of Pinus taeda. NCBI lineage: Eukaryota > Viridiplantae > Streptophyta > Pinopsida > Pinales > Pinaceae > Pinus > Pinus taeda. Next base: position 313,266 of record APFE031322797.1, on the reverse strand, counting down.
AAACAACCATCAATCGAGAATACAGTAGCAATAACTCATTCCTCTAGAAATTGATGCAATTAAAATCAAATTGGGACAAGACAATCAATCTGGGAACGAGGAAGCAATAACCAATGTTCTCTACAGTTGACAGTCCTGCTTTAAAGCAATTAAAAGGAAATCGAAATTGAACTAAAGCTACCATTGAAAGTAAACTAAGAAAACGCTTTGAAAGCAAACTCTTGCAATTAACCAACAGAAATGAACAACAAAGGAAATAGACAGCAAACTGTAATTAAAGAAATCAAATAACCAACAATCCATAATGAATATCAAAGTCTGAAATGAACGGCGAATCTTTACATTTGAAATGAACAACATAACAATATACATTGAGAAGAAGAATAATATTTGTTATGATGGAAAAGAACAGCCACACGATTCAAAACCAGCTTGTGCAATAAAACAATTTCATAAAATATTATAACAGCTCGCTGCAAAAACATGAAATTGTTAGGCAATACGATTCAAAGAAATAAGAATTAAAACAAGCAACCACACGGCGGAAATTGGAAAGATATAATACACGGCAGCAGCGTAATCCACCAGTGGCTAGGCCCTTAGCCGCCAGCGGAAGCTGCTGGGCTACTTCAGGTGAGAAGAATGAGCAGCAACTCCCAAATCATATATTAATCATCAAATTGTGAAATCATTACTACAGCAAAAGCTTGAGAATTACAATGGTAATGCAGCAATCTCCTTTTCCTCCTATTCTATCCTATCATGAATAATCCATCATCATTCTTGAATCTGCAATCCTAAATCCTCAATTCTCCCTCATTTTTCCATTCTTTTTCCCCTCTTGAAGTCATCCCCCTCTCTGATCTCTGTTCTGATTTAAATACAAAGAGAGCAGAGAGTGGTTACAACTGTGATAATTACAATATCATCATTATTACAAAATTGGATTGTTTCCAACCAATTGATCAACAATAAGATATATTTCCATCCATCTCTCAACAAGAGCAAGACGAATTTGGCTTTGCAGCTGAGATTTGGAGGACGGCTGCAACAACAAATCTGAGAAAATCGTGCTTAAAGAACCCTGTGTTTCTCTCAATACAAGTCGAATTTGGGCAAACCGTTCTCTCTTAAAGTTAATTGGGTCCGTTCTGAACAAAACCCATGTTCCGCATTTTCCACATTCGTCTTCATTTGCTCATAATATCAACCGCAAAATTGTCACTCCTTATTCCAGCGAATTTCTGAGTTGGCACTTTTAATGATCAAATCTTCAATCTGGAAATTACCTTGAAGGCTAAAAATGGTGAATAATGTTACAACCAATTTATTAAAACTATCATGGATAAAATCATGCATAATCATCAATTTATTAGAAATAAATGAAGATAAATAATATTCATCCATAAGAGCATAAATCATTTATAAAATGGATTTAAATGATAAATTATAACAAACGATATAGTAGAGAAGAGTAAAAATTGATGAAATAAGCGTTACAAAGAGGTCATATTCATGGCCCAACAGTTGGGTAGGCATCTAGGGTTGCTTGGGTGGAGCAGAGTGTAGGAGTTGTGGTTGGACAAGTGGTGGAGGCAATAAAGCTGGAGCATTTTTGTATTGGGACCCCCACCCCTAGAGTGGTTTATTTGACTGAGTTTTTGGCAGAGCGTAAGGTTGAAATGACTGGCTGGATGGCTGGGAATGATACTGAGATGCATAGGACCAAGTAGGGGGTGTAGACTAGGAAGGATGACCAAGGGGTCCCCAAGAAGGTATAATTGTGGTTTGGTTGGGGTTGTAATATGCATGGGATGACCCTTGCATGCCCTGCTGGTATGGTCTAGGCCAAGGAGGTCACCTTTGGTTAATCTAGAAAAGTTGTTAAGTGAACCCTCCAGTGCCTTCATATACAGCTTTGAGTCTGGGTATAGAAAAGCACTTGTCTATGAAGTGGTTTTCTTCACAGACTGAGCAAATTTCAATACAGTTCAATGGACATTCGTTCCTAGGATGCCTCCTAGTGCATCTAGGACAAAATATGGCCAAGGCTCTCTCTACTTCCTCATGCTTCCTTTTAATGTTCATGGTGTCCATTTGCAAGGCAAGGGTTTCCACCATCTCACTTGTGAAATCTTCCAACATGTTTCCAATTTCACCCTTGATGAATGAGTTGGAAGATGATGTACTGGCTATAGGTTGACTACCCCTACCCTTTTTCCTGGCCACCCTAGAATGGATTCTAAAGATGGTATTGATATCCTCATAGGGTAATTAGTCAATATCTCCTCCTATTAATAAATGTAAGGTATCTAGAAGATCTTCTCTTACTCCCCTGAGCAGGACCAGCTTTAGTGACTCACGGTCAAGTGTGCACATGGCCCTTTTGTAACTAAGCTGGAATCTTTCTTTGTGTCTTCTAAGGATTCATCATGGCCTATGGTCATCCTAAAAATTTCTTCTTTACTATCCTTTGACTGACAGTAGTCCCGATATTTGTTTTTAAAGGCCTGATGCATCTGAGCCCAAGTTGTGATGCTATCTCCAGGTATGCCCATGAACCAACACAATGTTGCATCATTGAGGGTAGATGGAAATAGTTTTAACTTTTTCTCATCATCTGTATAGTCATAGGTTCGTCATATAACAACAAACTCAAATAGGAAAGTGTTGGTGTCCTCTGTGGTCAGGTCATGGAAATGAGGTAGGGTGTAAGGGCTTATATTTTTCATCTTAGTGTGTCTGTTGGTTTCCCTGATGGGGAAGGCACCCTTAGCTCTCCCTCTATTCCTTTTTTCATTTCAGTTTTCAACCATTGGTTCAGTACAAATGGGTTCCTCTTCTTCTTCTTCCCCTGTAGGTTCTTCAAATATGTCAGGTTGCTCACCTAAAGGTTCCTCTAGTTCAAAGCCACCGAAGAAGAGAGAAGGTTGGTTGTTGGATGTAGTGGGGGTATTTGGAAAAAATTTCCCTAAGTTGTCCCTATTCCAATTAGGCATGAAAGGAAATATTTTTGGGTTGGTTTTGTATTCCATTTTTTAAAACCTGGAAAGTACTTGCACAGTTCCCACCAAACTTTCCCTTGAAAGAAAAGAGCAAGATAGTCAGGAAAAGCACCCCCTTCACTTGGATTGGGGGCAATCTTTTCAAACTTGTCCCAGATCAAATCTTGAGATTGTGTGTCACGGCAGAGGAATTTTGACATCCTTCTGACCTATGATGATGGGCCTTATGAAGGGCACTTTGGAGCAATGAGGACAACATTCCAAGTGTTACAAGCAGGCTATTATTGGCCCACTCTTCATCAGAATGTGAAAAAGTATACTAGTCAGTGTGATCAGTGCCAGAGGATTGGAAGGCCTACTCTAAAAGATGAAATGTCTCTGCAGTGTCAAGTGACTTTCGAGCCATTTGACAAGTGGGGCATGGACTTCATTGGGCCTATTTACCCTCCTTCAAAGAAAAAATACTACATTATTGTGTGCACTGATTATTTGACTAAGTGGGTTGAAACCAAGGCAATTAAGGTAGCAACAAAAGGGAAGGTGGTTGAGTTCCTAAGGGAGAATGTATTCTACAAATTTGGGTACCCTAGAGAGCTGGTCACAGACCAAGGCAGCCAGTTTACCTCAAACATGATTGAAGACTTGCTCAGCCATCACAAGATCACTGGAGGGCATTTTAACCAACAGAGCACTAGAGGGCATTTTAACCAAGGTGTTGAGTAGCATCAGGAAGGATTGGGTAGAAAGTCTAGTTAAGGCCACCTGGGCCTATAATACCACATGGAAGACCACCACTAGATTCACACCCACTACAACAAAACCCTGTGATTAGCATCCTTTTTTGCTTCCTTTTTTGCATCTAGAGACCATTTTTGGTGCTATTTGTGTCCATTTATCAAATATGGTGCATAACTTGATGCAATTTTTTCACCAAGTTTTGCACCAAGTATTACATCAAGTTTAACACCAAGTATTGTAATAAGTTTTGTACCAGATTTTACACCAAGTTTTACGCCACGTTTTATGCCATGTTTTGTGCCATCCTTTGCACCATGTTTTGCATCAAGTTTGGCACCTAATTTTGTTTCACCATCTTTTGCATCCTCTATTGCATCCACTTTTTGCACCTACACTTTCATCAATTTTTGCATCATCTCTTGCATCCTCTTTTACATCATTTTTTAAATCATTTTTTGCATCCATTTTTGCATATTTTTTGCATCGCCTTTGTTCCAATTTTTTCATCCAGGTTTGTGTCTAGTTTTTACATCTAATTTTGCATCTACTTTTGTTGCGTTGACATTTACATCTTGTTTTACATCCATATTTACATCCCTTTTTCATCTATTATTGTGTCCACTATTGCATCCATTTTTCTTGTGCCATAATTTGCACCTAGTTTAACACCTCCCTTTGCACCCTTTTTTGTTTCTAAATTTGCATCCATGATTTCCTCCTCATATACATCTAGGTTTTCATCTACTTTTACATCTATTTTTAATCCCTTTTTGTATCCACTTTTGTGTCAAGATCTGCATCAAGTTTTGTGTCTTGTATTGCATCTACTTTGCATAGAATTTTGTTGCATCAACTTTTGCATCATATTTTACATCCATTGTTGCACCCATGTTTACGCCCACTTTTACATCCCTTTTTGCATCCTATTTTTCATCTTCATTTGCTTCTCTTTTTGTATCTATCATTACATCCACTTTTGTTGTGATACAATTTGTGCCATGTTTTGTACTTACTGTTACACCCACGGTTTCTTCCAATTTTGCATCCATTTTCACATCCTCTTTTGCATAAAACAATGCATCTATTTTTGCATCCAATTTTGTGTTGGGTTTTGCATCTCATTTTGTATCTTATTTTGCATGTACTTCCATTGCATCCATATTTTGCTCCAAATTTGTTTCTCATATTGCACCTATGTTTGCATCCACTTTTACATCCCTAATAGCATCTTGTCTTGCATCTAAGTTTGCATCTTTTTTTTTTGTCTATTGTTACATCAACTTTCTCATCCACTTTTTTTGTGCTATGATTTGTGCCATATCTTATGCCTATCGCTGCAACCCACATTTTCTTCTACTATTGCATCCACATTTGTATCCTCTTTTATGTCCAAGTTTGCATCAAATATTGTTTATGTTTTTTGCATCCCATTTCGAATCTACTTTTACATCCACTTTTGATTCATCGAATTTTGCAACTAATTTTGTGTTCAATATTGCACCCATGTTTGGCCCATGTTTACATCCCTTTTTTCATCCAATTTTTCCTCCTTTTTGCATTCAATTTTATGTCTTTTTTTTTTTTAAATTCATTGTAGTATCCACATTTGTTTCACCACAATTCATGCTAAGTTTTATGCCTACTATTGTGCCCATGTTTTCTTCCACCTTTTCATCCATGTTTAAATGTTATTTTGTGTTCAAGTTTGCATCAACTATTGCATCTATTTTTTCATCCACTTTTGTGTCAACTTTCTATCTTGTTCTGCATCTACTTATGTTATGTCCACTCTTCATCCAAATTTACGTCTATTTCTACCCCCATTTTTTTGTTCACTTTTGCATCCCTTTTCCAACACACATCATATTTTTTGCATTGATGATATTTCTTATGAAATTGAAAATTATGAACAACTAATGACAATGTCAATAATTATAACGATGATGATAATGAAGATGATGACGATGACATGAATTGTGATTGTTATGATAATGACAATGATGATAAAGATGATGAGAGTTACAATGACAATGATGATGATGATGCTAATGACCTTGGCCATTCTTCCCAATTTTTAAATGTTTTCATGGTCAAAATCATAATAATTATCTTTGGCGTCATCTTCCAAGTCATCATCATCTGATCATCATTGTCATTATTTTCATCTTGGTCATCATCAAGAACAATAATGGCATGAATCATGATTATGATGTTCATGATGAAGATGACAACAATTATGATAAAAATTATATTAGTTATGATGATGCGGATGATAACAATTATAATGACGATGATAATGGTAGTAATGATGATGATCATCGATCATCTCTAAAAAATAAAGCTGTTATTTTTCTTGCATATATCATGTGTCCTAACAACCCTTTTCGATCACTCCTAACATTTTTTAGGTTGATGATATTTCTTATGATGCCTATAATTATGAACAATTGATGACAGTATTCATAATGATGATGATGAAATGAATGGTGATTATGATGATAATGAAATGATGACAATAATGATGACATTGATGGTGGTGATGATGGAAATAATGAAGATGATGACCCTCCCTCTAAACTAGGGAGGTACTCATAATGAGACAAAAAAGTACTCTCAAGTTGAAATATTCATATAAGAAGGGATCTGGATTGATAAGCATCAATGATGATTTACATAATCATAGCCAACATTGTCAAAATAGTAAGGCCTTGACTAACAAGTTTATCTCTCCGTTAGATCAGAGCACGATGTTGGGACGCATAAATTTGGACACCACTGCCTCTCTAGGCACTTACCCCACTAGGATGTTCACCAATTATGTCCTCACATGATCATTTCCTAATCCACTATCATAAGATTTGACACGAGGAAATGTCAATCCTCATGACTATTCTTATCTTGGATTAATGTACTTGACTTATGGTGATTAGTCCTAATCAAAGTCCAAATTCTCAAACAATATTGGTCCCAGATGTTTATCCAATGCACCATTCTCTCTACTAGTGCCTTTACTAGGCTTACGATTGTTAGTCCTGGACATAGTACATGACACATGGATAATATGGTGTCTACCCTCACTCCCTCTCAACCAGAGAGGATACATCCACAAGCATAAGATTTTCTCAATAATACCCATCATTTTCATAGAGAATAACATCATTAATTTGTTTTCATCAGATGACACCTTTATGATTAAGCATTCATAGATTTGTGGCAAAATATTTCCCCTTTTTTCATTTGTGATGAAATAAATTCAAAAAGTGAAAGCCAAAATAATTAAAGATACACTATATTGATTTATCAAAGTCTAAACTCTAAGGTTGAAGTGAAAATTCATGTAAATCTTATATCTGTGAGTTGTGCCAAACTTACAAAAACCTTATTCCCTAAGTCCTACATTTAAGAAAATGAAAAAGAAAGAAAAATAAGGGCCAATGAATGGTAACTCATGTATTCACTCCCTCTTTGGAAAATATATGAATATATATACTCCTCGTCACACTTGATCACATGTTTGTGATGGTTAAATCATGAATTCCTCTTTTCTCCTTGCAATTTCACTTCATCATTTAAGCACCTAATTGAGGATGTAGGGAGTGTTTGTTGCCTAAGGCTTTCATGTCTACTCTTGGTTTACTTATGTCACACTACTGTCAATTTATGTGACGGAGTGAAATACATAAGTTTGTGGAGTTATTAGAGTGGTGTATTAAGTTAGTCACCACACACACATGTATTACATCTCATTAATCCACATGTGTGGGTTGGAGACTCATTGCTTGACAAGTTTAATGGAGACTACTTTATGGCTTTAATGGTATAGCTTACAAAATATCTTGTTAAACATTGTGATTCATCCTTTCTTTTCCTCAAGACACTTGATAATATGAAGTCACTGTCCCAATAATCCATGAGAATGGGGAATATAAAATTACTTGTGGCTAGAAATAGAATTGAGAAATAGAGGTTTTCCATTTGCAATATTGGAGTCATAGACATTGGAGTACAATGGTAGTAGTACTTGATGTCATTAACTAAAATTGTAATTGTCAATAAATTGCGAAAAGAGGTAAACATATTGGTACCTGAGCTTGATCATTTCAAATAATAACCATTCCACCCAAGTATCTCTAAGCATCAATCACTACTACTTGGAAATTCCTCTCCCATTTTCTAATTATATGAGGTAGAACCTCACTTAATATTTTTGCTTCTTATATCAACATTAGTGATAGGTGCTTTGCGTACCATTTTTCTTTTAGGAATCCTTGTTTTCCTTTACTAATGAGGTCCCTCATGTTCCATGAGACTATCTTCATCGAGAATTTACATAGAAAGGAAGTATAATGTGACTAAAAAAAAACATGTCTCAAGATTTAAGTGCTTGGACAATTCCACTTCATGACTCCTATATTTCCTTAACTTGGGACCAAATGGTGAACTTGATGGCCTTAAGGGAAATTGACCAATGAAAATCTAAAAAAGAGGTGACTTTTGACTTTATCACATACAATTTATTATACTAAAAAAAATATCCATAAAAATTTCATCAATCAATGAGTCATTAAAATAAAAAGTCCAAAACAATTTCATCAGGCAATGAATCATTGCATTATAAAATACAATCTATAAACATTTTGGGAATGTTTTGTTAAAACATGCTCAAAAACCAACATATTTAACAATAATATGGACAATAACACATTTTGATAAATTAAATAATATATTATCAAGCCTAAAAAATGTCACTAACAGAAAACTATAAAGCATGCAACTAATGGAAGGGACCACTCAAGGCCACCATAAGACAATTAATCTATTAAGATCAAGATTAATGGGGACAAATATTTCAAAGGACAAAGGCAAACCTATTTTAACTTTATTGTTTTATTAGCCTGGTTCAAGATGAACATTCCAAGATATCATGAAGAACATAATTAGTTTTATAACATTAAGAAAACCCAAGCACATTCTATAACTTAGCAAGGAAGAGATGTATAACACCCATGTCAATGACACAACAACATGGCATTGAGTACTTTTTTATATAAAATTTAAACTCCTATCATAAAAAATCGACAAATTAGCATGAATGGATGTTTAAAATCCATTTTATAAAAACAAATATAATTTTCGTATAGGAAAAAAAAATAGCAAAAACTAAATATATTTTCTAGAAAATAAAAAATAACTAAACTAATATATATTAAAAAAAACTAAAAATAAGAAAACTAGAATTTGAATTTGACACTCTTGTTCACTTTCAAAAACTCATATGGTGGAATGTGATCTCTTTATCCTCATCTTTAGTTTTTTCCTAAAAAATAAAAGCATACAGAAGCGGGAAAGAGCCATAAAGCATCGGGAAGCTTTTTCCTAAGCACAAAAGGATTTAAAAAGTGGAAAAGGGCCATTTTTATATGAGGAAACATTATTCATCCAAAATAATTTTCCCAAATTGAACTAATGAGGGATTTGGGAAATCTTCATAGCCTTCACTTTCCTATATATTGGAGGCTCGACCATTGAAAAATGATGGGAATTCTTGTATTGTCACACTGCTCAGATCAATCTTGAGAGGGAGAGTTTTGGAGCTATGAGTTTGGGGAGGTGTTGTTGTAACTACATCTGATTGTTGTAACTTTCCTCCAACTCCTTTATTCATATAGATCAGTTTTTCTTCCTTACATATGTTTCTATTCATTCTTTACTTCTTCTATTTAACTAATGGATGCATTGAATTTTGGTTTGGATTTATTTATTCAATAATATTTATATGTTTCTGATAGTTTTGACTATCAAGATATTATGTTGTGAAGGTTGTTTTATTCTCTCTCTTATGTGTAGGACCAAGCTTTGGAGCTAGCTAGGAGTACTTCCTAGCTATACTAAAAACTCCAAGAAGACTTGGATGCGAGGACTCGCAAGAATTCATTCTCTTTTTCTTAATCTATACTCTCCATCTTGATCTACTAAGAATCCTAAGCCTTAGAACAACCTTTCTCTTAATTGGTTTGTCCTAGGTTTCCGGGATAAACTGAGAGGGTTTTATTTTCATCTAACCGTGCATTAAATCCTATAGCAAAATTATATTTGGAAACTTTAATATATTTCACTATGTAAATGAACTTAGTAAAATGAACCCATAGAAGGGGTCATAAATGGAAATAAAAGTAAAACTCTAAACAAAAAGCCAAAAATGGATTTAACCATGGATGCAAAATTAGAAGTAGAATTGGATGTTAAACTAGCCATCAAAACAAGATGCAAAGAATGACACAAAAAGGGTTTTAAAGTAAAATAAAAAAATGGTGCAACACTAGACACAAAGAAGGGAACAAAATAGGGCATATGAAAGGATACCAAATTGGGCACAAACAAGGATGCAAAAATGGACACCAAAATGAGGATTCAAAGAATGGTGTAAATTTAGGATGAAAAAAGGATGTAAGAAAAGACACAAAACAAGATGCAAAATGGGACTAAAAAACGGTGAAACCAAGGATGTCAAAATGTTGCATAACTAGATGAAAATTCAAACTAAAATCTAGGTGTAAAATGAGATGCAGATGTGGACAGAAAATGTGGTAGAAAAAAGGATGCAAATTTGGAAGACAAAAAGGATGAAAAATTAGATACCAAAAAGGATTCAAATTTGGACATAAAAGATGGTGCAAAATTGGACACAAAAGAAGAAAAATGGTGCAAAAATGGGCATAAAAATGTCTCAAATTTGGATGAAAATTGAGATGCGACATTGGATATAAAATTAGGTGCAACAAATCATTCAAAACTTGGTGAAAAAACAAATGCAAAGTTAGACGAAAAAAATGGCTCAAAATTGAACGTAACAATAAGCACAAAATGGGATGCAAAGGTGGATGCAACATATGGTTCAACATAGGATGCAAATTTAGATGCTCAAAAGGATGCAAAATTGAATGCAAGAAATGGTGTTCAAAATGATTCTAAATTGGATGAAACAAATGATGCAGAATTAAATGCAAAATATGGTGCAAAATAGGATGCAAAAAAGGGAGATAAATAAAACATAAAAGTGGATGCAAAAAATGGTGCAAAAATGCATGAAAAATTTGACACTAAATCAGATTCAGCATATGGTGCAAAATTGGATGGAAAAAATGGTGTGAAAAAAGGGAGAAAAACTGGCACAAAATTAGATATAAAAATAAGTACAAAATTAGAAGAAAAAAATGGGATAAGGCTAGATGCAAAAATTGACACAAACTGGATGTAAAAAAAGGCACTAAATCAGATGCCAAAGATGGTGTAAAAATCAATGGAAATTATGACACAAAACTAGAAGCAAAGAATGCCACGAAAGAGGAAGCAAAAAATGATGCAAAAATAGATGAAAAAAATGGCACAAAACTAGAAGCAAAACCTGTTGTAAAACCAAATGAAAATCTTGGTGCAAAATATGATGAAAAAAATGATGGAAAATTTGGCGTAAAAAAGATGCAAAATTGCTACAAAAAATGACGCTTTAAAAATTGTACAATAGAGCTAGATTTAGCGCCAAGTTGCTCATATCAATTGAGAAAAAAATGCACTAAAATTTGGTGCTAAATCTGGCGCAAATTGCTTGTTTTGTTGTAGTGTGCAAAAACAATACTATCATCCAATTTTTCTTTAGCAAAAACATTATCATCATCCAATTTTTCTTCATTTCGTGTTGAATATGGGAAATTTATTGAAGGAAAATGCACATACTAATCTAAAATGGGGATCCCCCCTTTAGTTTTTGGAAGATAATTACCTAATTCGTACTAATACTTCTTAGAAGGAATTTACCAAAATGACTAAGTTGTATATCAATAGTGGAAGCATATTTAGAAGATTCAAGAAAAAATACATCTCTTGAAATAATTAATTTCTTGTTATCCTCATCATACAACCTGTAAGCTTTAGAAGTAGTAGTATATGCCAAGAAAAGACATCTGCGACCCTTGGCACCCAATTTGTTGCACTAATGTTTAGGAACCAATGCATAGCATAGAGAATCAAAAAATCTAAAATGTTGAAAGAATAAGTCAATTATACCACATTTCATAAGGATACTTATTATTTATGGTAAAATAAGGATATGAATTTCGAATATTGACTGCACAAATTATTTCTTTTCCCAAAATATCAACTTGGCATTCTTAAAAAGCATCGTCGATCTCACCATATTTAGCAAAGTTTTGTTCATACATTACACAACACCATTTCGTTTCATATTATAAGGAATTGTAGTTTGATGTTTAATGCCATTGTCTTGTAAATACTTTTCAAATGCATGATATGTGTATTCACCACCATTATGAGACAGTATAATGGAAATATTAAGTTGAGCTTCATTTTCAATCCATCAATAAAAAAATTAAAAGTGTCAAAAGCTTGTGATTTCTCTTTCAACTCAACACATCATCGATTAGTATTTATTACCATTGGAGGATGGAACAATGATAGGCCCACATAAATCAAAATGTTTGAGACCTAAATTCTTGAAAGCTCTAGAAGTAGAGTTATGAAGAGGCTCCTTACAATGCTTGCCCAAAATACAAGCATCCCATGATGTACATTTTCTTGGAATAGTGGGAAGACCTTTCATGCCTTGTTGTCTCATAATCCCGATACTATCATAATTTATATGACCCAAAACAACATTCCATGAAAAATTGGAAGACAAAGTATCACTCTGGTTAGCTCAATGAGAAAACTTTAATGTAGAAAATGAAGTGCCTTTGAGTTTCAAGAGTTTGTCTTCTTCAACACTAGTCATAAAAATCATATTATCATATTCTCTACAAATTTGAACTATACTATCAAATATATGTATAGAATTCCCTTGCTTCCTCATATGTATGATAGATATCAAATTTATTTGAAATTAAGGAATGTTAATAACATCTTGTAAAATATAATATGCAAGTCCTGGTATATTCAGCTCAATAGATCCAATTCTTTAAGGTTTTATTTGTGTTTTATCAATGAAATAAGCAACTCTATCAATATTATCACTAAATGTTTAAAAAAAATCTCTCGTGAACGTTATGTGACAAGTGGCTCTAGTGTCCAATATCCAAGTTTCTTTCTAATCAAATAAAGTAGTGTTAAAAACATCATTTATACTGAAATTACAATGTGCAACAATATAGTGGCAAATTCAGGTCGTCTTCCTTTTTTTGGAGGTGGTTTCTCTTTCTTTTCACTAAATTGTTCTCTCTTCTCACTGATCTTTTCCCAAGAAATGTGACAATTAAGAGCACCATTACCAATTTTACCACATCTATAACATTTAACAAATTGTTTATTATTCTAAAAAACTTTTTTTGTCTATCACCTTGATGATTATTACCCCCTACTCTGAAAGATTTATTACCACGACCTCTGTTGCTTTTACTATTTCTATCAAACTCTCCTTGAGACTTCTTCTCTTTCTGTGCACGACACAAAGTCTCAATATTGGGATTGGGAAGTGGCTCCATCTTACCAAAGGATTTTTCTCTCTCTACAATTTTCTCTACAAGTTTATCAAATGTTATTTATTTCATTTGTTCATTAGCTTGAAGAGATTCAAAGTAGTGGGAATACGTATGGTATATCTAGCTTTAATAAATGCAATGAGTTGCATATCAAGTTTGACACCAATGGAATCAATATCATGGTAAACTCTAATTTATGAAGCCAACCTCATTGGATCATTATCTTTCAATTCCAGATTAAATAATTTCATCAATAATTATATTATTTCCAACTCTAAATGGGAGTAAAAAGATTCTTTTAATTTATTTAATGCTTCAAATGTTTTGGTGCTGAAAAGAATATTTGGACTTACCTATTCTATTATAGAAGCATAAATTACATCATATGACTTATTATTTTTACTCTTCCAAATTGCAAGTTGTTTTTCTTCTTCTTACTTTTCTAGTTCACTATCACTCTTTCCTTCACAAATACCTTCCCATAAATTGTTAAAAATAAGAGTATTTCTAGCCTTTCCAAACCATTCATGGTAAATGTCCTTTTCATTGAGAACAAAACAAAGTAATGAGATCAATAAATTCATATTTCTGTAAGTATTTAAGAAAGCACACTATACTTCTCGATAGACTATTAAAAAAAAAAAACTTCTTTTCATTGAGAACAAAACAAAGTAATGAGATCAATAAATTCATATTTCTGTAAGTATTTAAGAAAGCACACTATACTTCTCGATAGACTATTAAAAAAAAAAACTTTAAATCTTTCAGCATTATATAAAGGACTCACCAAAGTAGCGTGTAATACTTATGCACATGATATTAAAAATCACACACTAATAACTAACCGAATTATAGTCAACAACAAAACGTGGTATGCTACGGTGGCATTCGGGTCCCAGACTTCATCAAAAATCATCAACAAACAAATGGCAGTGCCAAATTGCCATGTGGGATAAACAATGTTACAACAAACATGGAGGGTGTCATAGTCTAGCGGGTTTCTCAAAACCACACACTACTTTGCACCACCTACTTCGGTGGTTTTCAGAGTTGTTAATCGAGGGTTTCACAATCAATATGGGTCATTGATCAAGTGATGGGTAGGTTTCAAAAATAGTTTTGCACCACCCCACATGTCGCCTAATGGTTTTGCACTTTACCCTACCACAAGACTGTTAATATTTGAGACTTATGCACCCTTAAACACTTGTGATCACATCGTCAATTTCACCCTTACAAACTCTACCACGATTTCACCTCTGCACCGACCACCGTAAGTTTCGTCACAGACCATAACCTCTATAGTGAATATCAACACTACAGAGTATAGAGTTTAGAAATTTATCGGTGCTCTTCTAACACTATAGTTAGGCCCATGAATAAAATTCGCAATGAAAATTGTATTATTGAGATTGAAAAAAGGGTATTTATACATCTGGAAATTGAAGGGAGACAATTATGTCTAAATAACTTCTCTGTAACTTATTAACAAAAAAATTAGAAAAATCTAATGAGCTAATGCTAACTAATATACAATGTGATCTTGAAGGATTAGTTAACGATTGTCTAGAATAATTTTCACCTTCTTTTCTTGTCCATCGGCCAGGTGCATTGCAGACCTTGTATATGTCCAAACTAGTAAAAACTAGAAATTGATGAAAATATTATCTCATTCACCTTGAAACATAGAATTTCTATCTAAATATATATGTCTTCCCTTCCTCAGTGGCAACAAAAACTCCTTCACTTTGGAAGGTTGGATGTATCCTCATGAAGGAATAACTTTACTGCAATTACGAAATGCTGGATCGCAAGTGATGGCAACAACTAAGCTAATAGGAAGAAGGGTTGGCTAGTGAGTTCATAATCAATTAGTGCATGAGAAAAATGAAAAAAGAATACCAATTTCAGGATTTCGGTTAGTAGGATTCATCATTAAAAGTTTTATAAATATTTGTAAATGTCAACAACCAACTATCCGATATTTTTTTCCTACTAAACACTTAGGACAATGGCCTAAATCATATAAAAATTTGGATAAACTATAAAACCACTCATATGGATAGGCTTACTATCTAAAACTCTATTGATATTTATTTTTGGTAAAGATCATTATGCTAGTCAATTTTGAACTACCATGTATATGAGTGATTGAGGGAAGGCCAAAAGGGTTACTCACCATATGTTTGTAAATTTTATTGGTAACAACTTTGTGCATAATTTTGTAATTCAAATGAAGGGTTGTGAAATCAAACATGCTATACTTAATATATTATATGTATTTTATGCAAATTGAGATGAAAGATGCATTTTGTAAGTTAAAATCAGTTTTTTTCAATATAATATAGGTACATGTTCAGTGTAATTTGTATTGTGTAGATTCAATCGATATCTAAATCATATTTTTAAGATACATTACCATGTTTATAAAGTTAATTAATTTTTTAAATATATAGAACTTTACTTTGACTTATTTGATTTATTTTTTTTAGGTCTACACTATTGTGTAATCATTTGAAATTTTCAAATGGTCCTTATATCGTACAAAATATTTTCTTGGATCTCAATGCATCATTGTTGTTAATATCAAAGATCAATATTAAATGATGTAATATCTTTTTTTTAGAATATCATGTTGCTCTCATCCATGTATGATAGGGAGATGATGTGTGCAGGTTGTATTTATTCATCCATCTATTTGCTAAACATGAAATACCAAATCAATAGAAATCCTCTACTAATTACCTCAAAGAAAAAGTAATCATAAAAGTTTTTAGTTTTTTTTTTTTTTTTTTTTTTTTTTCAATGAAAAGTTAAGCATAAAGTTTTTTCCTTCCCTTTTTTAATAATAATAATAATAATATAATATAGTGTAATTGATAAATTGATTTATTTAAAAGATAAAAAAATTATAATAAATTATTAAAAATGTTCATAAATGTGCACAATTTTGCATTAGTTTCTTTCATGTTAGCATAACAAATGTCATTATTCCTAATTTAACGTGATGACACTAATTGATGAAATGTGCAGAATCTCTTAGGAAAGTGTTAAGCATGTCAAGCATGCATGTTACTTATGCATTCTAATGTACATACTATTGTAATAATTGTAGGATATATGTTTTTTAAGTTTTTATAAATATTATTTTTTTTATAAGATTGATTGTGATAAAAAAAAAATACATTGATATTATTGTAGCAAAAAAATTTGTATTAATTTTTTTTCAAGATTTTATTTATATAAATAAACATGAAATCCTTAGATTGTCTTTCACATCTAACAACCATATGGAGGATTCATAATTTTATGGATGTTGATAGGTAGGAGAAAAATAATATGAAAGACTGGATAGGATGATATTATTTCATGGGCTACAATAATTGTAGGCCTTAGGTTTTCTTTTAGGTGTCGAGACTCAAGTCCTTCCATTAATTTGAATCCAAAGACCAATTCTTTGAAAATCAAATGTAGAACACATCAACAAACATCCAAATGCTAGTTGGGAGGCTAACATGACTACCATATTTTTCAATTACATGCATGATTGTTGAATTGTGTTGTCATTTATGCCAATGTCAGTGTTTGAACACTCGAAATATGCTTCTTCAAATATGATGCCCCGAGAATGTGGTCATGTTGCCCAAACGGAATGGCAAAGGGAAACCTCATTATTGGTAAAATTTTGTCTTAATATTTAATAAATATTGGAAAAAATTTGTTGAACAATCATCCCTCAAAATGAGATATATTCCTTGTCAAAATAGCCTCAAAAGAAGGATTAAAATCAACTCCTTAAAAGGAGTATTATTATTGAAATTAATTAAAAAATGGAGATGAAGTTGACACCAAAGAAAATTGGAATTTAGGATTTTTATTTAAGCCTATTGTTAGTTCGGCTCCTTTTTTTAAGGGAAAATTCCCCCCCTTTCATGCCCCTTTTTCCTCTATATATTATATATTTGTTGCTCTCCAAAAATCAATAGATTCAAAAGCATTATCTTGAGATATCTCCTCGAGGTGAAGGAAAAATGATAATTTGAGAACAAGGTCAAGTTTTTTGAAGATTTTTTGAGTTTTTTTAGGTTTAATGTTTTATCATTTGGTTGATCTTTTATTTTTTTTTTGTGAAAAAAATGAATTTTGAACCATGTTCTAATGAAGTTTTGACCGTTTGGGGCATAGGACTTGAGGCCTAATTTCAGCTCCAAGGTAGGGCATATCCAAGTTGTTTAACGATTATTTTCAAGGTTAATTTGGTGTCTTCTAAGGCCTATTTAGAGGCCAAATTTCAGCTCCCTCCTCAAACCCTTATTTGTGATCTGAGGCCTACTATGTAGCCACTGTTGGTCTGGCCTATGGCTTCCACTGAGACATGTTTCAACCTCCTATGATGAGCTTTAGCCCAAGTTTTTGTGGTCCAATTTTGGCCCTATTCTGAGGTATATATTTGGTCATGATTAAGGCAACATAAAGCCATGTAAGGGTTAAGTTTGAAGCACTTTCTAAGTGTATTAAAGGTCACTTCTAAGGCAATATCCCAGCTTGTTTGCGGCAGTATTGAGGCCAGGTCTAAGGCTTTGTCTGGTCTAGTTTTAAGGGAAAATCTAAGGTTGTTTTAAGGAAATACCTAACACATTTTTTTGGTTCAAGTTAGGGTTGAATCCTCTCCAAATTGAAGTAGGTTTTGGATGAATTTAAGCGTATATGAGGAGGTTTGGAAGAATATCACATTAGGCCTACTTAGGGTCATTAGCATAATAGCTATTTAAGGCCAAATAGCCCACAAGAAAAGGCATTTTTGAATCTCAATAACCCATGTGGAAAGGGGAAGATTGTGAAAAATTCAAAGAAAAGTTAGAATGATAATCAAGGGTTGATTGAAGAATTGTATTGATAGAAACCTGAGGTAGAACCTAAAGTGGACCTACGAAAAATAAAGTGGCAACCTGATTTGATGATCGAACTTCCCTTTAGAGTTAATATGATATGAGATATGAAGCAAATCACTTTTACTTGTTAATTTTTCAACCTATATTGATGATTGTTGTAGTAGAGGTTGTGCTCCCAAAATTAGTGGGGTTGTGTTTAGTTTGGAAGTGTTGGAATTGCAAGTTAGGGTTTGACATTCATACTACCACAAATATTGAATGATTGCCTAATGAGATCTTATGATGATCAATTCTACTATGAGGTGTCAAATTAGTCTATATGGTTGAGTGACTTGGATAGAAATGGTACACTAGTTGTTTGTTATCAATACTCCTATTTATATGATGACTAGGACAGATTATGAGAGTTTCCAACTAGAATTATTAGTCTTATTGTATTCCTATTGTTGATTATCACATTACTTGGATATATTGTAGATCACAAATACTGGGTATGTGTGAGATCAACAAACTGAGATTGTGTTGATGACTACACGTTGAACATGGATTAGACTGTCATGCCATATATGTCAAGTTTATAATTTAAGGATTCAAATATTTTGCCTATTTATAGTATTATAGGTGACTATTGTAGTTTGAAAAGTCATAAATATAGAATGTAGGAAAATGTACAATAAGAAAATATGTACTTTACTATTAAAATTGGTAAATTTTTGGTGAATATCATCCATTTAATCATATGTATGTAAAAAATAGGTGGTTTTTTCTTTGAAAATGTCTAAAAGATAGCCAATTAGCGAAATCCCCACCCCCAACTTTTCCCTATATATCTCTGAAAGTTTTATTTAAGTGCATAGCAATTATTGAGTTTGTTTTTTGTAAAGAGCTTCTATAAATGTTATGTACAATTGAAAAAAATGTGCATATTGATGTTAACGTATCCATATTGCTACTAGAAGATCAACAAAGAGTTGTATATGATAAGCAGATTGTTGTGAGAGTTTGGTATGTTGCTAGGGTCATTGATCAAATTTGTTAAGGTTTCCATGTATATGTTAGTGCTGTATCAATTAGAGAGGTCTATGTATTTATTTGAGTAGAAAATACTATTGATTCATTGAGGATGTTGTTGTGTTAGTGGACTTAATAGAGCTATCTATGCTACTAAATATAACTTCAACATAGTTATTGAGACATTTCTGCATTTGGAAGAGTTATATATGCAGTGTCTTCCAAAGAGATTATGTTACTGTTGTTGAGTTGTTGAGCTAGGGTTTGATATTTTGAGTAGAGAAAGATGTTATTGTTGTCAATGACATTGTGGTAGTATTGCAAACTAATAGAGTTAAGAATTTGTTTTGATGATGTTTATGATGTTGAGGTGGATCACGTTCTAAATATATGAAACATGGTCCACTATGATGAATTGAAGGTCAAATCCTTTAGGGAAAGTGGTGCCTTGTTGAGTAGGGTGTTAAGGTGGTGTAAGGAGAAGGTTGGAGTCTCCTTTAGGATGGAGCTTGAGAACACTTTAGGGTGGTAGGGTGTGTTGGTCATTTTAATTGTTTGTCAATTCAACAACTAAGTGCTACATAAATTGTCAACCCAGGGGAAGTATGTTTATTTCAAAGGCAACTACACACTGTTTTTGCTCAATCCCAAAAGTAGTAAAAGTTGTAGTAATAAATATACTAGTCATGCCTTGCTCTAAGCAAACTGAATCTCTACTCTGAGTTACATCAAAACAATCTATTGTAGACAATTATGAAAGAATTCTTAATTTCTTTAAAAAGAGCAATCTGATAAAGGAATCAATCTGCAAAGAAAGACACTAACTATGTTGTAACAGAGAACAGGACCCTATTCCACAAGCAGGAACCTTCAGCACCTGTTTCTGATTAATTTTACTTGCAAACTCACTCTGTAAACTTAATTACCAATAAAGCACACACGGATTAACTGTAAATAAAGCTGAGAAGGTAATGCAGCAATTAATTAGAAAAAAATGGAGTTCAGTAATAACACATAAGTAACACTCAGTGATTAGAACTTTAGCAAGGTATGAAAAGAAGACACACTTAACACACTACGGAAATGTAATGGGTGAATCTTGTGATGAAGGTGGACCCTATCCTCCTCACAAGATTCCCCAGGAAGCGAGAAGTAGAAAGAAATGTTCAGAACAATATTTTATTCATCCATCAATATGTCATGTTACAAAAAGGATTCCAGTTCCTTTTCTTCAGCTAGCCCTTCCCGTAGTCTGTCTCCCTCTAATGTAGATGTCTCCTCTTTTTAAAGAGGAGACATCTATTACAACTGATTACATTGTAAGTCCTATCTTTAACCCAATATACAAAAATGGGAAAAGTAGTTTTCCCATTAACAAAATGTTGTTACAATCGTTATGGTAATGCTAACTTTGGATTGTGGTCATTACATCTAGTGTAGCAGCTCCTTCGATGATCTTCTTTTGTTGTTGTCAAATCTAGAATGCAAATCACCATTATTTCAACAATGGGATTTACGCATCATTCTTAACTATTTCAACAACTGTAAAAGTAATCTTGCAGTCTCCAGTTTGTTTCAGCAACGTGGACTACACATCGTTCTTTAACTGTTTTAGCAACTATCTGATTCAATGATTAACTATGAAGATAACGTAATTATATGTAAAATAATTTAAACGTATAGTAATGAGAATAAATATTGTATACCTCTAGAACAAATGGGTTAAAGTAATAATATGACTTTAAATATAGGTTGGAAAAGGATCACATAATAGCAAAATATATGGTCAAAAGGGACAATGTGGGGTCCTAACATCCCCCCCCAACTGAAAGGGTTGCATGTCCTCATGCAACTTTAGTCTGAATCTGAGTCTGAATACTGGGCCTTGCAATGTAAATTACTTAGGCAGAAAGTGTAGAAGGTGCTATCAGCCAGTTCTCTGAAACCATAAACATTTTGTAATTTCTACCATGCTATTGCCTCCTCCTTTTTGGACAACCTGAAGTAAGCCTTATATTCTTGTGTTGGTAGCCATAGAATAGGGAAATGAAAATGATATCCTAACCATTTTTCGGCACACTATTGATTGCATTTGACATAGTTAGGTAGTCGTAAAATTGTTGCTTCAAGATTAAGACGGTTAAGGGGATGATATTCCTTCCTCTCGTTAGGAGACTGTTCCCAAAATAGGTTGTTTTCCTGTAAGGAAAGAGCTCCTTTGGCTTTGACATAATGTTGGTAGTCTTTTAAGAATGCTACCTGCAACTGTTTGATATGCTCACTCATCCCTTGTTTCCTTAAAAACTAATGTTATTCAGCAACGAAAATAGCAACATTCTGTGGCTCAGATCGAATCCACAGAAGACGATTTTCTTCATTATGCCTTGCTGAAAGGAAGGCATTCTGCCATGTGAGCTGATTAGTAAGGAAAGAGACAAAGGCCCTATTCTGAATATCTCCCACCAGAGGATTCAGATTGAGCTTCCTATCCTCCAAGATGGCTTCATTATGAAGATACAATTCACAGAGTAAATTTTGTTCATTGATTGATGCCTCTGTGAAAGTTTTGACAAACTGTTGAGGTGTAGATACCTCATGAGGTTGCCCATCTCTAATTGCCTTTACTCGGAAGAATGTTAATCATTTTGCAAGAAATAGGGAATAATTAGGGGATGGTTTCCTGGTGGCCAGTAATGTTTGAACCAAATCAAACATGAGAGACAATCTAGTTTATAGATGTTTATTTTCTTTGTTCTGGGCATGAGACTGTTCCAAAACTTCCCAATTTGTATATATGTGATTTTGCCATGATGCTTTATTCTCCTGTAAGATTTTCTCTTGTAGCATAACATATTCTTTCTTCCATTTATCCATTTTTTCTTGAGTGTTGCTGGCCTGAGTGAAAACAATCTTTGTAGGCCAGGGTTTAGTCTGAATAGACACAGTTCTTGTAGAGCGCGGTACAGGATTTTCAGTTTTAACAACAATGGACTGAGGTATTTGTGGCTTACCATCTTTTCCAAACATTTTGAAGGCCATACTAGTTCTTGTGTGACAACAGGGCATTCCTCTTTAATTGCCATAGAAGTAGGTGCAGGGGTGGCTCTAGGTAGTGGAATTTCAATTATTTTATAACCGGCTTGATGGTAAATATTACCACATTGGCTACACATGTTTTCATTATACCGGTATTTCTATGTACTCTTCTCAGCTGCAGATGCTGCATGGGCTAAAATGTACAAATTAAGCTCTCTATCATAGGCTTCCTTTACTGTTATTAATTCCTGCTTATAAGCTTCGATTTCAGATTTCAGAAACTCCTTTTCATGTAAAAGGGAGGCCAATGTGACCAGGCTTTTTATAGTCTCAATAGGTGGTTCTTGTGTAGCAGTTGCTGACTTAGTAGCTGGTTCTTATGTAACAACTACGGATCGTGAATCATCCTTGTTGTTTTTGTTTTGTTCATCAATAGGTGGTTCTTGTGTGACAACTGCTGAATCAGTAGCTGGTTCTTGTGTGACAGCTACATCTTGGTCATTTGTTCTCTGTTCATCAGCAGGTGGTTCTTGTGTGGCAACTACTAAATCAGTAGCAAGTTCTTGTGGGACAACTACATCTTGTAAATCATCTTCGGTATCCAAATTTGGTGGATCAACAGTTAGTTCTTGTGTGACAACTGCTGCATCAGTAGCTGGTTCTTGTGTGACAACTACATCTTGGTCATCTGTTCTCTGTTCATCAACATGTGGTCCTTGTGTGGCAACTGTTGAATCAGTTGCTGGTTCTTGTGGGACAGCTACATTTTCTAAAAGAAATGATGTCACAAAATCCTGGGCGTCTTGCATTTCAATACCCGAGGGTGAAACAGGTAAAGATTTAGGAACTTTGGATTGTGATGAGGTGTGGGGTCTTAGGCTAATAGGTGGGGAATCTGGGGTAGTAGGAGGAATTGTTGCTTTAGTAGATGTTCTCATTCGTCTTCGAGGTAAAAATGCAGGGAAAGCAATAGGTTTTCTTTTGTGAGTAGGTTTTTCAAGGATGGCGACTTCCTTGGTTGAAGCCCTTGTTCATCTTTTGGGTAGGGAAGTAGTTTTATCCTGCCTTTTTCTTTTTAGCTTAGTAATGGGAAGGTTATATTTAGAATCATCACTAGGAATATATACATTGGGATTAGATGATTATGCTAAATTATGGGATGGAGTCGATGTGGTGGAGGGGTCAATTGGGTTGGCTGCTATGGGTGGTGGAATTTTTGGGGAATTAGAGATTCTCCCTGGTTGTTGTGTGGAAGGATTTTCAACTTGCTAAGGGATTCCAGGGGTTTGTTGAGGAATTTCAAGAGGAGCTTCGAGAGTTTCAGCATCTACTTGGGGAATTTCAGCTGTTGTTTGAGGAATTTCAGTAGCTTCTTGGGGAACTTCCATTGTTGCTTGAGAATTTTAGCAGCTTCTTGGGGTTCTAGGGGTGGGTTGTTAAGAGGAGAAGCATTCTATTGAGTAAAACCCCTCTGAATTAATAGCTGAACAAGACAATGATGGGTGAGGGAAAGGAGTGGGTATTTCACATTCATACAGTAATGTGACATATTTTTTAGACACCCAAATAGATAATATGGAATATTTAATAGTCAACCATGTCTCAAATGATTTAACAAGATAAAATCATGCTAATATACTACCTAGTAATGACCTTCACAGGTGAGGTAGTGCTTGACAAATTGTGCAACCGTTGGCCATGGAGGTGGTAATGAATGAAGTGCGACACCCCTACCTTTAGGCTTGATCTACTCTCTTGGTAAAAGAAAAGTCCTGTTGTGCATTCAAAATGATGTGTTTACAACTAAACCATCGAATTCCATCAGCCAGTAAGCCCGAAACTTGTGTTATATCATCCTCTCAGACTGGAATTTGAACTCGAATAGTAGAGTAGCCCTCCTATAGATTATGTGTAAATTCAAGGAATTGCTAAGGATCAAATCCCTGAAGCCTCTGAAAATAATCTGCCCAACATTCCCACTGAAAAATTGATATACTTCTTGGTGTAATTCCAATAAAGCTATTGAGTCAGGTTCATGTCGAATAGCGGGTCCTCCCATAGTGACTAGCTTCAGTAAAATGCACAATGCAAAGCTGAGTTACCGCACCCAAGACAGAGTAAATTTTGCAAATGAGGTCATGGAATAATAGGAAAAAGATGGGGTGATAGGACATGATCGTGGTCAAAAAATGATGGTGATTGGCGTATTGTGAAATGATGGTGTGTGATTTTGGTATTCCCCCACAACTACGGCTGAAATAATAAGTTTAAATGTACGGAGATCATGGTAATAATGTCATAATCTTCTCATTTAACTATAGTTTAATAATATTTACACATAATAAATGCATACCTCATGTTTACCTTTGATTGATATTCAGAAAATATAATGTACGTTGCTAATAGATCATCAATGATTATGGAAAGGGGTTTTGAAATGTGAGGGTAATTATATGAAAGGCCTTTATAATCATAGGAGGAGGCAATGAAAGAACAAAGTTATAGAAATAATGTAATTGGTGATTCTCACAATGGAGAGTTATGTGTGATAATTCCCTGAGGAGAAATGGTGTTTCAGTAAGGGTATAAGTTAGTGTTTCAACAACAGGGAAAATGGGGAAAGGTTGGTGTTTCAGCAATGGGAAAATAGATGGAGATGGTTTTTCAGCAACGGGAAAATAAAGAAAAATGTTGCTATAAATAGGAAAAATAAGGGAAATGTTGCTGAAAAAAATAATGGTGAACATAAGAAGAGAATAAATTGTGGATTAGAATGAGATCACAATGCTTCCACAAAATGAAGCTTAAATCTGCTTTTAGTGAGATTGTTCTTTTCACCAGTCTCTCCTCATCTGAGATCTGCAAAATAATCAATTGTAACATGGCAACCCTTGACAAGGATTGTTAGTTTAAGAAATCTAATCTAATACTAAAAGAAATACAATGCAGAAATTAAACGCAATGAGGGGCAATAGGCTCCCCTAAAAAGAAATAGGTTGTGAATCTTCCATGCAATTGGCCCTGAAATCCTCTTTAGAAATAGGTTTTTGGTACAGATGAAGACGATACCCATTTACTAACAATGGTGTTCTAGAATCATCAATTGTTAGGAGCCTTACTGTTCCATTGGGAAAAACACTATCTATTTCGTAAAGTCCTAGCCACCTTGTTCGTAATTTCCCTTGAAAATTTTCAAACCGAGAATCATACAATAGAGCCCAATTATGTTTTTGGAACTGCTTATGCTTAATAGTTTTATCATGCCACCTGGTTCTTTGTTGTTGAATCATAGCTATTTGATGGATGGCATCTAACCTCTTTTCATCCAATTCCTGAAGCTGTTGTAACCTAGTTGTTTGTGCCTCAGTGAAATCAAGGTTAACAGCTAAAGCAGTTCTCAAGGTTTTAATCTCAAATTCCATAGGAAAAATAGCACTTTTACCATAAACTAACTCATAGGGAGAAAATCCTGTAGTGTTCCTCAAGGTAGTTCTGTAATCCCATATTGCTTCAGGCAGCCTTTGAAACCAATCCTTTCTATTTTCCTTTACTGTTTTTGTTAAAATTGCTTCTATGACTTTGTTTGTACTTTCCACCTATCCATTGGCTTGGGGTTGGTAAGGTGTAGTCATTTTATGATGAATATGATATTTTTGAAGCATGGCTTTAAAACCATGAGAGTTGAAAGGAGGTCCTCCATCTATAACTAACTCTCTAGGCACTCCAAATCTAACAAAGATTTCTTCAAATAGAAAGTTTAAAACAGATTCTTCATTAGCTCTAATGAGTGCCTTAGCTTCCACCCATTTAGTCATATAGTATGTGCAAACTAATATGTAAAATATTTGACTGGATGGAGGATTGATGGGTCCTATAAAGTCTAAAATCCATCTTTCAAAGGGTTCAAGTATTACCTGTGGATCTAATGGCATTTCATCTCTATGATTAGGTTGACCCATTCTCTGATAGCTATCGTAGGCCCGAACATATTTCTTCGCATCCTTGAAGAGTGAGGGCCAATAATAACCCATTCTAAGAATTTTATGTGTTCTTCTCTTTTCAGCAAAATTCACTGCACAAGAGCCATCATGACAAGCCTTCAGTATATCATAAACCTCATCTTCTCTAATGCATCTTCGAATTTCATGATCCAATCCAGTATGGAAAAGACACCCACTTATCCAGCTATACTAAGCACTTTGTTGAATGATCTTTCTTTTCTCCTAATGCGATAAGTGTGATGGTAACTTTCTTGCAACCAGATAATTGGCAATGTCTGCATACCAAGGTGAGTGAGAAGATACTACAAATAAATACTCATCAGGAAAGGAATCATCTACTGGAGTGTTATCATTAGCCTTTATCCGAGAAAGGAAATCAACAACTACATTTTCTTTACCTAGTCGATCTACAATTTTGATATCAAATTCTTGAAATAATAATAACCACCTGGTAACTCGAGCATTTGTGACAGATTTGTTCATTAAGTACTTAATAGCCAAGTGGTCAGTATGAACAAAAGTAGGGTAATGAGTAATGTAATGTTGAAATTTATTAATAGCATAAATGACTACTAAAAATTCCTTTTCAGTAACTGTGTAATTTAGTTTGGCAGGAGTCATATTCTCACTAATGAAATAGATAGCATAAGGAATATGGTTTTCTTCTTATCCCAAGACAGCTCCAATTGCAGTATCTGAAGCATCAAAAGATATATGAAAGGCGAGTGCTCAATCTGGTCCCCTTAAAATAGGAGTTGTAGACAACTGATGCTTGAGTTCATCAAATGCTTTCTGACAAAGATTAGTCCACTTAAATTCAACATTTTTTATAAGCAACACAAACAAAGGAGAAGCTATTTTAGAATTTTTTTTGATAAATCTTCTGTAATATCTAGCATGTCCTAAAAAACTTCTTACATCAGTTTGTGTTCTAGGGATAGGAAGGGTCTAAATTACCTGTATTTTGGATGGATCTACTTGAATTCCTTGAAATGAAATAAAGTGTCCAAGTACAATTCCTTCATTCATCATCATATGACATTTTTCAGTACTCAGGGAAAGGTGAGCTTATACACAACGTTTAAGTACTTTTTCAAGGTTTTGTAATGCATCTTCAAAAGTCACATCATAAGGGGTAAAGTCATCCATAAATATCTCCATAGAGTCGTTAAGCATATTAGAAAATATTCCTGTCACTGCCCTTTGAAATGTTGTTGGAGCATTACATAGTCCAAATGGGAGAACTCTATAAGCAAAAGTTCCCCAAGGACTAGTAAAGGTTGTCTTTTCCTGGTCTTGAGGTGCAATTTTGATTTGGTTATATCCACTAAAACCATCTAAGAAGGAAAATAATCTCTTTCCTAACAACTTATCTAGAACCTGATCAATGAAAGGTAAGGGAAAATGATCTTTTTGAGTAGCTTTGTTTAGAGCTCTATAATCTACACATACTCTCCATTTTCCATTTTTGTTAGGTACTATCACCAATTGAGAAACCCATTCACTGTCAGATATGGAGTATATAAACCCTACATTAAGCAATTTTTGAAGTTCTTCTTTAACAATTTCTGTCAAATTCAGATTCATTTGTCTCTGGGGTTGACAGACTGGTTGACACCCTTCGTTAATATAGATACGATGAGTACATAATTCAGGGGAGATTCCCTTCATGTCTGTATAATCCCATGCAAATGCTTCCTTATTCTCATGAAGTAACTTGATTAAATGTTGTGTTTCAGCATCTGATAAGTTGGGGTTTATGTTCAACGTTCTGCCAGGTTCAATTTCTATTGTTATGCTTTTAGAGGAAATAACAGTCGATGTTTGAGGTAGATTTTTAGATTTAAGCTTTTCCTGGGTCTCAGGTTCCAAAATTGCAGTCAACTGGTTATATGTTTCAGATGTAACCAAGGAGGGTTCAGAAATATTACTAATTATTTCATCCTTCATGGTATCTTTAAGAGTTAAAGCTTGTTCGATGGTCAAAATAGGTTGAGTAGCATTATCATCGTAATCCAACCATATAGAATCATCATTATTAATCATAGGTGTGGCATGAGGATAAAGGGTAAGCTGCTTAGTTCCACGTCCATTAGAAATTGTCATTGAACCTCACCTACAGCTAATAAAAGCATCAACTATAGCTAGCCAGGGTCTTCCCAAAATTAAAGGATGTCCCCCGAACTTTGTTTTAGTCTATAGTACAACAAAGTTAGCTGGGTAATTCCAGGATTCAACTGAAATTATCAAGTCCTCAATAAATCCTTCATGTTTGATTGTGGAACGATCAACTAACTCCAGAATGATTGGTGTCTCTCTGATTACATTATTTATTTGTAACAGCTGTGAGGTTTCAAGGGTCATAATATTTATAGCAGCACCTAGATCTACCAAAACTCATGAAATAATAGTTTTTCCAATCTACACTGTAACCGTAGAATGGCCGGGATCACCATACTTAACAGGAGGAGTTTTACTAGACATTAAAGTGGATAGATCACCCATAACATGAATTGTAAGGGGATACCTAGATTTCCTACTAGGTTTCTTAATACAAATTTCTCTCATAGTTCTAGCATAAATTGGTACATCTCTAAGTGCTTGTAAAAGCGGAATTTTAACATAAAGGTTCTGTAATTCCCCTAGAATATTAAAGGCAGGTGGCTCAGGTGTCTTAGTCAAAGCTAAATGCTCAGGCAATGGTGGTTCTGTTGTTTTAGAAATTTTATTAGAGGGCGGCTCTCGTGTTTCAACACCCTTATTCGATAAACTAGTTCTTTCTATCTCCTCTTTGTCAGAGTCGGAAGAGGTAATATCATCAATAATAGACTCAACTATTCTCCCATATCGTAAATGAATATCATTACACCGCGCATAGAAAACATGAGGCATAGATTGGCTATGAATATCGATGACTTGCACAACTTTATTATTATTAGGGTTAGGGTTTGGTTGTACAGGCAGCTCGGGTCATATTTTTTTATTATTTGGTGGAGCACCTGGTGGTAGGGAGAGTGGTTGTTGAAACTGAGGGAACTAATTTGGGAATGGAATTTGTTGAACTCTCCAGTTCAGGTTCCATTGATTAAAATAAGATTGTTGTGGAGGCCAAGGCGTCCACATTGCAGGGTCTACAAAGGGAGGGTTTGTTTGTTGCATGGGTGGGAAATTCATCTGATTAAAGGGGGGTATTGGATTTGGTTGAAGGGCGATTAATTTTCTTGATTAAAAGAAGGATAATTATTCCAATGATTGGAGGATGTAAATGGCATATTAGAGTTCATACCTTGCCCTCGTGGTTTCCATTGCCTTTTCTATGTCAAAAAATAGACTGCTTCGGCCTACTCTTCGGTTGGTTTTAATGATGCTTTTATTCCTGGTAAAGAAGGGCATTGTTGTCTTTCATGGTCCTTCTCACAAATGGTGCAAATTGGTACTTTTTCCAATGGGCACTGCCTTAGTGGGTGTTTATCTTTACATTTGGGACAGAAGATAGCCAAAGCAACTTCTGCCTCTGCTTGTTTCTTCTTAACCTGTAAGGTGTCAATCTGTGAAGCAAAAGAACTTAACATTTCAGTTTTGAATTCCTCAAGTAGATTACCTATTTGATCTATTGTTGCTCCTCCGCTGGCTGATTTTTAGACTCTTGAATATGTATTATCCTTGCTTTTTGATCTATTCGTAGCTCCTCTTGAGCATCTCTCACAAAGGTTAATGATTTCATCACACGATTCTTTAGATATATCCCCTTTACCAAGCATATTTAGCATGTCTAAACAATCATCCCTTACCCCTTTCAATAATATTGTTTTAAGAATATCTTTACTTACATTAGGGTGATCAGATCTCTACAGATTGTATTATAGTCTTTCCACAAAGTCCTCCAAATTTTCATCCTCCTTTTGGAGCATTTTAAATAGTTCCTCCCTTTTTTCTCTCGTTTGGAAATAGTCTTGATATTTGGCCAAAAAATTCTCCTTCATTTTCTCCCATGTTGTGATCACATGACCTCCCAGGCTCATGAACCATCTTAGTGCATTTCCTTTTAGTGTTGCTGGAAATAGCTTCAACTTCTGAGCATTAGTAACATAATCATAACTTCTACACAATATATCAAACTCAAAAAGAAACTCATCGGGGTCTTCAAAAGATAAACCATGGAAGTTAGGTAAGGCTGAGAGTGTGATATTATTCATGGGAGTTTCCCCTCTGGGAAGATCCCCAATAGGAAATCCAAAGGTGGAGAGAGAATTCTCGCCTCTTCCCTCTCCTCCTCCTTGTCCCCCACCAAAGAGTCCTTCATTGTTTCCATCCATTGATTTTTCCCCTGTTGCACTTGCCCGGTCTTCACAATTTTCCGTTGGTCCCTCAATGTCTTGAACTGGTTCCTCAATGTCTTCTACTGGTTCCTTAATATCTTCTATTGGTTCCTCAATGTCTTCTACCAGTTCTTTAGTATTCTCTACTATTTCTTCAACCCTTTCAGGGCCCACAACTTCCTTCGTTTCATAGTTTGTTTGGAGATAATGCTGAGTCTTTGGCTTCCAACAGCTTAGCCTCTGAGATGTTTCAGATTTTGATATAATCTCATCAATAAAAGTTTTTCTTCCTCCTCTTCCTTTTCCCTTGCCAGCTGTAGGATTAGTTTTCTTACGTCCTCTCATGCATTCTACACATCTAAAAGGAAAACATTAATGCTTTTGAAAACTATGATTGCCTTCCCCGGCGATGGAACAAAAATGTTGGTCACTTTAATTGTTTGTCAATTCAACAACTAAGTGCTACATAAATTGTCAACCCAGGGAAGTCTATTTATTTCAAAGGAAACTACACACTGTTTGTGCTCAATCCCAAAAGTGATAAAAGTTGTAGTAATAAATATACTAGTCACACCTTGCTCTAAGCAAACTGAATCTCTACTCTGAGTTAGAGCAAAATAATCTATTGCAGACAATTATCAAAGAATGCTTAATTTCATTAAAAAGAGCAATCTAATAAAGGAATCAATCTGCAAAGAAAGACACTGACTATGCTGTAAGAGAGAACAGGATCCTATTCCACAAGCAGGAATCTTCAGCACCTGTTTTTGATTACTTTTACTTGCCAACTCACTCTGTAAACTTAATTTCCAACAAAGCACACATGGATTAACTCTAAATAAAACTGAGAAGGTAATGCAGCAATTAATTAGAAAAAAAACAGAGTTCAACAATAATGCATAAGTAACATTCAGTGAACATAACCTTAACAAGGTATGAAAAGAAGACACACTTAACACACTACGGAAATGTAATCGGTGAATCTTGTGACGAAGGTGGGCCCTGTCCTCCTCACAAGATTCCCCAAGAAGCGAGAACTAGAAAGAAATGTTCAGAACAATATTTTATTCATCCATCAATATGTCATGTTACAAAAAGGATTCCAGTTCCTTTCTTTCAGCTATCCCTTCCCGTAGTTTGTCTCCCTCTAATGTAGATGTCTCCTCTTTTTTAAGAGGAGACATATATTACAACTGATTAAATTGTAAGTCCTATCTTTAACCTAATATACAAAAATAGGGAAATTAGTTTTCCCATTAACAAAATGTTGTTATAATGGTTATGGTAATGCTTTCTTTGGATTGTGGTCATTACATCCAGTGTAGCAGCTCCTTCGATGATCTTCTTCTGTTGCTGTCAAATCTGAAATGGAAATCACGGTTGTTTCAACAACGAGATTTGCACATCATTCTTAACTGTTTCAACAATTCTAAAAGTAATCTTGCAGTCTCCAGGCTATTTCAACAACGTGGACTGCGCATCATTCTTTAACTGTTTCAGCAATTGTTCGATTCAATGATTAACTATGAAGATAACGTAATTATATGTAAAATAATTTAAACGTATAGTAATGAGAAGAAATATTGTATACCTTTGGAACAAATGGGTTAAAGTAATAATATGACATTAAATATAGGTTGGAGAAGGATGACATAATAGCAAAATATATGGTCAAAAAGGGAGAATGTGGGGTCCTAATAGTGTGGTGTTTGGGCAAGTTGGAGCTTGCAGGGTCTTGGAGAATCCTTTCATTTGGATCTAGTAAAACTAGGGGATTGAAGCCTCCTTCTAGTTGGAGTTGGTAAATCAAGGTGTTGAAGCTGATAAAACTAGGGGTTGGAGCCAACTTTCAATTGGAGTTAATAAAACCAAGAGGTTGGAGCCTCCTAATTGGATATAGTAAATCGGTGTTAGAGAATCATTTGAGTTGTAGCTGATAAAACCATGGGTTTGGAGCCTCCTTCTTATTGGAGTTGGTAAACGAGGGTGTGGGAACATCCTTTTAGTTGAAATTGATAAATCATGGGGTTAGAGACTCCTTCCATTTTTTGTTGTAGAATCTCGGAAGTTGGAGCTTTTTGTTAATGTAATATTTAAGAGTAATATTAAAAGTGTTCGATGGTTTTTTTCCTAAAAGGTTTCCACCTAAAAATATCGTGTGGACTATCTTTGATGTTGTGCATTGTTGAATGGTGTAGTTAACTATTAAATGTTTGCATGACATAATTAAAATTGCGAAAAAATGCTCAATGTTGATTCATCACTCCTCTCGGTATTAGTGAATATTCCAACACATGACATGTTGCATTATCTTTGTTGGATATGTGCATATCACAGTGGCAATGGAATTATTGAGCATAAAAAGAAAATAATGACCTAGAGGCATGTAGAAGAACATTATTGTCATACATTTGTAGATCTATTGAAATCAACATAAAATTATTTATATCTACACAATATGTTATGTAAATGATAGTCGAATCTTCTTGTTAGTTATTGGTTGTGCATGGCATAATGTGGGTACTAGTTCAGGGAGGAGGCCACTTGGGTAATAAGGATAATAAGTGTGAGAATCATGTAGAATAAACTCTCCAACTATTGGAATCACAAATCTATTGGTTTGCTACGACACAAATGAGAAAAATTAATCAATGGAATAACACATTAGGCCATTGTTTCTATTTCTTCTTTTATTTGAAAACTGTTTGTAAATGACTATTGATGAGGACAACTAAGACCAGAAGGTCTTCCTTTTTGTCAATATGTTATAAGTATAGTCTAGTGAGCATAACCCATGTGGTAATGAAGAACGTGAGATCATTATGATTTTAATAAGAAAATGCAATAAATGTGTATATAAACCCAATGTGTTAGGCACACTACAATTTCTTCATAATATTGTTTTATTCAATGGGTAAGAGAAAAGATTCCATGGAGGAGGTATATTGTTCTATCTATATTTATTAGTTTATATTGATAATTTTTTGAGAAACAAAAGACATTTTTCTCTAATGTGCACCATAGATGGGCTTGGAGTTTGTCCTAAAAATGCTTCTTCTTGGTTATGAGCTCATCTTCCTAAGATTTAGGGAAATAGATTAACCACCCAAGATCGTGAGGCATCTGATAGGAGAAAATTCCTGCCCCTTATGGACCACCGAAGGGTAATTATAGGTGGCATGGTTTTCCTTAAATAATTTTCATAAGTTATCTTGCATTTGCTGATCGAAGTCAATGATGGTTGTATTCACTACTGGTCTTACATCTTAATTATGATAGGTTTTCCCACCTTGTAATAACATGTGTTAGAGACTCATATCTAAAACTCTGGTATCTATGGAAGTATGTTGTGGTGCGCTTTTAATTGAGATAGAGGTTTTCTCCTTATACATGTGAAGCAAAATCCTATTTCAATTTGGGGAGAATTAGCATTGAAAGAAGGAGCCCCGAGGTAGGTTTGAATGCTCAATTTCCTAGTGGCATTCATACCAGACAGGGAGATGCGTCTCACAATGAACTTTATAGTGACAAGGATGTGTGTGATCACTAGAAATGCACATAGTCATTACTTTCTAATTTTTATATCCATTTTTGAAATCTGTACGTAGCGCAGTCAATCTCTAGAAGATATTTCTGTTTAGGATTAGGAATTTCTATTCTACTAAAAATGTAAAATGATGTTAATTCTAATCATTAGTAGCATGGAAAATTTTAGGGGCTAATATTCCCAGGTGGGCTCATTTTCCATGATTTTTCCCAAAAAATAAAAATATTTTCCAATTTCCATTTTTTCTAAAAATGATTTGCCCAAATTTTACAATATAAAATTATTTTACCTTAAAAGTAGTCAACATTATATATAGACTATATATAAAATCATTATAAATTTGAATAGTAAAATTGTAGCCTTGTTAGTGACTAGTGAGATTCCCATTGTTTCAAACTTCAAGATCATTTTCCATCCTTAAAAATTTCCTTGTTAGTGGGAGACCTTATAGGGAATATTTTTATTGGTGTTGCAGGTATCCTCTAGATTTCAATCCAATCCATGTGAAAGATGCTTGGTGTAAAAAACAATTTGTTTTAAAAACACATTCAAAGTTGTATTTAATACAGACACGCTATATGGTTTGGACATCGAAAAAAAAAAAAAAATATATATATATATATTATATATATATAATATATATATATATATATATATATATATATATATATTATATCTACTATTTAGGACATCTCTATCTCAAAGTTATGATTATTTGAATTATATATTAAAATTTAAATCAATTTACAAAATTTGATTATACTTGACTTTACAACACATATTAACTAATATATTGAATTATCAACTTTTTATAATTTAATTGTTGTTGTTATTGTTGTTGTTGTTGTTGTTATTGTTATTGTTATTGTTATTGTTGTTGTTGTTGTTGTTGTTGTTGTTGGTGTTGTTGTTGTTGTTGTTATTACTATTATTATTATTATTATTATACAATGAACCATGTTTAATAGAATTATAAATAAACAATAAATGAAGAATTGGATAGTTCAAGAGAAAATTCTTATAATTCTCATTAATATAATATTTTTAATATTCTTTAATTATCATAATGGAATCACATTCTGTGGGAAACTATTAATAAATATAAATAAATGATCAATAAATAAATAATGCTTAAAAATCACTATAAATAACAATTGTTTTAATTAAAAAAAGTATTTCCATCTTTTTAAAGTAGATTACATAAATTAGCCATACATTGTTTCTTCATTTCATATAGAGAGACTTTCATTGTCTCTAGAAAACTAGGAATCCCTCATCTATCCTCTACAAAGAAACAAAAAAAACTAAACTAGGCTTTCTCCACAAAGAAACATAAAAAAAACAAAAGATAAAACCTTATAAACCAGCAAACTTGCGCACCATTAACAATCTGAAAAACAAATACGAGTTGGGTACTTTGCACTCTAACTATGTGCAACATGAGTATAGAGTCACATTAAAGATGCCTTTCTACATGGCCAATCCTTATATCAAACTTATCCATGAAGAAATGTTAATTTCTTAACATTCTTTCTAATAGAGCAAAGCAAACACGTCATATATTTCCAATTGCTTATCTTTCAATACCATACCAAACATGCTCTTCTTTTGCTAGTATAAGCAATTGAATTGTGGTATTGCTTCCTCTTCCCTAAGGTAAGGAACTGAGTAGGATACCTATTCTATTGTCTCTGAGTGAAAATAAGATTGCCTCTCAACACCCATTATGATTTGTAGGTTTTGAAGTCTAAGAAAAACAATGCATTGCCAAAAAGGCATGGCCCAAGTGAGGCTCTTTCATTATATTCAAATAGGCCCACTGTATAAATGATAATATTAAATGATATCATTATAAGTTTATTACAATAGATTAAATTCCTAATCTCTAATTATTACAATAAATTAAATTACTAATCTTTAATTAAAAGTTTGTTAAAGTACTTATGAATGATACTATTATTAATAGGAGAAACTTTGACCAAATGAGGCCCTTTATTTATATTCCCATAAATAAGCCAACTATATAAATAATATCATTCTAAGTTTATTACAATAGATTAAATTCCTAATCTCTAATTATTACAATAGATTAAATTACTATATTTAATTATTACAATAGATTAAATTACTAATCTCTAATTATAAGTTTGTTAGAGTGCTTAAATATTATAAGTTTATTGTTGTCACAGAAGAAATTCATTTTGATCGTAAACCCATGCGCATCTACAAACCCTTTATTTCTAGAACTTAAAAAAATACACAAAGGACATAGGGTAGTTAAATTAGTTTCATTTAAGCTTTCTAAATTGTAGTAGGTCATTTTGACTCTTTTGCAAGAATGTTCGAATTATGGTCGGTTGATGAAGATGGTGACAATTGAATAGGAAATGTTTTTTATTTTTATTTTAAAGAGTGTTACAGGTGCGATTTGACAGGAATTTGCTCGATATGGATTATTGTTTAATAATTCAGGAGATTTGCAATTGAAGAATTTGAGATTATGAAATTTAAGAATTCGGGATTTTAACTTAGAAGAAACATGGGAATTATATTTTTATGAAAACATAAGAGAAGACAATGTAGTTTGATACATGCAGACTTCAAAATAGTGAAAAAGGAAAGAGGTCGATAAAGATGGAAATCACTGTATACAAGATGCTTTCAATATCCTGTAACATGTAAATATATATAAAGAAATATGATAAACCATTCTACTATGTTACATTAAAAATACAAATATAATTATAAATAATTGTAGGGATTCAGTTATATTTGTTTTCATTTACAGCTGAAAGCTCTAAAGCCATATTTGCATTCATTTACAACAGAAAGTTCTAAAAACAACTATACTGATTGTGATATACTTCTCTCATTTCTCATATGAATGACTTAGCGTTTAGTTATATTTACATAAAGGTCTAAAGGATTTAATATGCAAGATGGAAGATGGAAATTGCAATATAATTTGCATGCAAACTAGTTTTTCATTTTTATCTAAATATGAAACTTAAGAAAACCCTAATAATCCTCTGATCTCACAATCGAGTACAAGTAACGGAAATGACAATGCTTTTCTCATATGCTATAACCCATTTTGTTGGCCTTGCTCAAGCGCTTGACAATCTAATCTCAAATGGCCAATACCGTTTTATCAAAACTCCCAACAATCTCTTAGTTCTGGGATGCAATGAAGTCTATATATTAATCCTCAAATATGACTTCCAGAGAGGGTCTCCATGAAGAGACCTGTTTATCATCGCTATTATTTACACAAACATTATGGCGCCGTTCGGTGCTGCTATTGGATCCCTTGACCTCCATTTTCTGGACTAGAAACAAACCTATAGACTCCTGGCTGTGGCCTTGAGAAACCAATTCGTTATACTCCTTCACCGAAACCAAGATCTTGATACGCCGAACATTTTTCTCCTCAGCAGTTGCTTTTACATTAAACTCCTGTGCCTCATCAGATTTAAACGCCGATCTCTGCAATCCAGCATCATCATTAGCAGCAGTGATTGGATACAAAGACTTCCAATCCGTCCTCTTTATCTGCTTTTTTTCATCCACAACAGTTTGACAATTCACCATCTGACAATTCCCCATCGCCTTTCGTGGTATCGTTGTTTGAACATCAAAATATATCGGCGACTGGTTGGAATAGGTTTTCCATTGCCTTATAGTGTAATGAAAGAAATGGAGGTCACTGTCAACCTATCATTGAGCCTATCAAGTCCGTTTGTCTCTGACGGTACCTAGGCGCGATTGCCAGCTGTTACTCTTCAAATTAGGCTTAGAAAAGCAAACTAGCCTTTACACGTCAGTGAGAGTTAACGTGGCGAACTAGCCCTTAGACGTCAGTGAGAGTTAACGTGCCAACCAGTGAGGGAAGGATGGCATTTATTAAATTGCTTGATTATTACGCACGCATCCACGCTACATCATCAATTAGCACAGTGACTATTAAACGCGTTATGGTTATACACTGTGGTCGATATGATGTGTTTTAGGTATTTTGGATCCAATTAATGTATATCGGATGGAATATTTCAATTAACATTGTTTTGGTTGGTGTTTATTGATTGTGTGTGTAATACGAATGACAAACTAAATCGATGATGTTGATGGTATTTGAATTATACTATAATAATAATAATATGATATTAATAATAATAATATTTGATGGGCATATTTTATTTTATTTTATTTTTAATTATTTTTTATGAGTTAAAAAATGAAAAGGTGTTATTGGAGTTGGTTGTGATCATTGATGTGAAAGTTTAATTTGTATAGTGACAACTATATTACTAAATGTCGTCGATATTGGTTTATGCTTTTTGGAGTATATAAGGTGAAAAATGTAGTTTATCTACTTATATCAACTACATTTATTAATTTGGTTGTGGTACTAGATGATTGACCTTTTTGGGGAAGATTATTGAGTATGGTTAATGTTGTGCGACTATTGTTGAAAATAGTTATCAAGAGTTCATCATGATTGGCAATAGTTGACCTAGGTTGATTGTAGTCAACCATTAATGTAACATTGTATTTTTGTTAAACATTAATCTAACAATGTTAAATTAATGTGGATGATTGTTACATCATTGCATTCATGTTAAAATATCAATGTTTACTATGGTTGACAATTGTTAACCATGGTTAACCATGGCTAATGTTACATTAATGTTAATGTTAATGTTATAGTAATGGTTAGATTAATAGTTAAGGTTGACTGAGGTTGACCTTCATTGAGTATGGTTGGTTATGGTTGACCTTATTTGATCATGGTCAACCATGTTTCACTAGTGATTATAATGGTTGACCAAGCATGTAGATGATAGATTATGGTAGACTAAGCATGACCATGGATGACCATGTTGGCAATGTTTAACTCGGTAACCATGTTTGACCATGTTGGCAATGTTTAACTCGGTAACCATGTCTGACCATGGGTGACCATGGTTGAGCTTCTTTAACAAAGGTTGATTGTGGTTAACTATGTATTATCATGGGGGAACATGATTGACAATGTTGGCAACATTTAAATATAAATGGCTACGGTTGACCATGTAGACCACCCCACCATATTTGACCATGGTCAATTATATTAGTCATGTTCACCATGTCTAAGCATCATTTAACTAAGTTCATTGTGGTTAAGCTTGTTCTCTATTGTTCTTTATGACTAATAATGGATGGACATGTTTACCATGTTTAACAACGTTATTAAGGTGGTTGACCGTGGTTGAAGATAGTTGAGTTCATTTAAGAATTGTTGACTATGGTTGAACTTGTTGACTTAAATAAACCTAGAAAAGCTATTATACCTAGAAAACTTAAGTAAACCTATGAAACCTTTGTAAACCTAGTCAATATACATCAACTTCGTATCCCTAGTAAACATAGGTTAACGTAGTAAACCTATTTAACCATGGTTGATTATAATTGACCTAATAAACTTAGTAGATATAAATCAACCTAGTAAACCTTAGTCAACCTTATACCTAAGTCAACCTAGTAAATCTAAGAAATATAGGTCAACCTAGTGAACCTAGGAAACCCAGGTCAACCTAATTAATATAGTAAACATAATAAACTTAGGTCAACCTAGTAAACCTCGTAAAAAATAGGCCAACATAGTAAATGTAGGTCAACCTAATAAACCTAGTAAACCTAATAAAGCAAGTAAACCCAAGTCAAACTACTAATCCTATGCAAAACTACTAAACCTAGGTCTACCTAGTAAACATAGGTCAACCTAACAATCCCAATTCAACATAGTAAATCTAGTAAGCCTAGTTGACCTACTAAAAGTTATAAACCTAGTCAATCTAGGTCAACCTAGCAAATGCATGTTAACCTAATGAATCTATTAAACCTAGTAACCCTATGTCAACCTAGTAAACCTAGTGAACCTAATAAACCTAGTATATCTATTAAGCCTAGTAAACCTAAGTAAACTTAGTAAAATTATTAAACATGTGTCAACCTAGGTCGACCTAATCCAATATAGAAAATGTTGGAAATACTGGGGGGGCTGAGTTAGTATTTATTAGCAATTAAGACTTTATTAATATCTTTCAAAGCATTAGTTATTTTTCAACGTTATTATTATTATTATTATTATTTATCAGATATAAAATGTGGTCAACAACACCATAAAACAATGTAGAAAGATAAAAAAGTAGACATAAGGATTTTAGGTGGAAAACCCCCTCTCAGTAAAAAAATCATCAAACACTTCTTAGTAATTGTCTTCTCCTTATTAAAAGAAAATTAACTACATCAAGTTTCAGCTACCACTAGAGGAGGCTCCAACCCCCTAATTTACAAGCTACAAATTGTAGGATGTTATTACTCCCTAATAACTTTTTGCAATTCGAAGGATGACCAAATGCCCTTTAAGTTAAGCCACAATGTGACGAGTTCCCCAACACATTGTTTACCAGTTGTTGTTGGAAGGATGTTTCGCTTCCCTGTAATTATCAGACCCAACTGAAAGGACACCCCAAGTCCCTGTGATTTATCAACACCAACTCAAAGGACACCAAAACACCCTGTATTGGCTATGACCTGCCATAGCACCACCCTATAGTGTTCTCATGCTCCAAAATGAAGGTGACTCCAATTACTTGCCTTACACTACCGTGCCACTCTAATCAACAGGTGGACCATGTTTCACAATTTTCAGATTGGATCCCTCTATGCACTGAATCAATATAAGAAGATGATATAGAAGATAATGTTTCTCTACTTAATACAAATATTTTGTCTACTTCTACTACACAAAACTTCTCAACTGACCACTTCCAGCCCACTAAAAATCACTGCACATCACTGATCATTACTCATCACTAACCATTGCACCTCATTGTTACTGCTCAACTATCACTGCATTACATTGTTCATGATTAAAAAAGCAACAAGAGCTCTGATGAGGCTCAGCAATAGGTACATCTTAAGGGTCATAATGACATCCTCCAACTTTAGAACTATCTCTTTCTCACATTTAGTTACAATTTTTGTTATATTATGCTTACTGAGAGTGGTGAAATATGTTTTGTTATGTCATGTGGCCTAATATGGTTTAAACATAGGAAATGGAGAATTTTTTAAATAATTTCAATGTAGGAGCTTGAAGTAGACAACAGGGAGACATTCTAGGAGGTTTTCCACCTCCTTAACTCCCTCAATAAGCCAAAATGACCACACACTCTCTCATTAGCTCAAGGTCATTGGCAGTCAAGTAGGACGAGGTCATTGCAAACAAAACAAGTGCAGTTAAAGAATATCAAGATCCACCCTTCTCGAGTATTGGGAGACAAACATTCCTATTTTCTAGGGAGTTTTTAGTATCTACCCTCTTGTATAAATAAACATGCCAAAGAGCTCATTAGCAATAAAACTTTGTTTTCAACTAGGAAGCTATCGAGCTTAAGCACTTAATAAAATTATTTTTTACTTGTTATGTGATGTATTTGATGTTGATGCAATGATAATGAGAAGTTTCCTATTGATCAATCACTGAGTTAGTTTCACAGGGATGAGGCTCTTAGGTTTGGGCCCAATCCTAGTGGCTTAGGTCCCTCTTATGTATTAGTATTTATTTTTAGCATAAAATTATTATTAGTTTTCTACAGTTCATTAGAACATAAACCTCAAAAATCTTGTGATTGCAACCTCTATCTCATCCCTCTCATGGGAGTGTGAATGGAAGAGTCTACAATCATATTCCAAAAATGTTATGTTTATGATTTATTGGAAGAAGGTCTATATTAGTAATCTTGGTTTTCATGTGTTCACTATAGCTTAGGAGTTAATTTATTGACTAGATAAATTTTTTTGGCATAGTTTAGATAATATTTAAATTCAACTAATCTTTTCCACTATTGCTTATTTTATTTTGTCAATGATAAAGGAGTATGTGCATGTGCTGTTGTAGGGTTTTTTGGAACTCTAGGTAAGGTGACTTTTACCATATCCATCTTGGACTTCTTGACCCTCTTTGATGAATCCCAAAATTATGTTCTTGATCTCATTCCCTTAGATCACTGTGAGTAGCTCTCCTAGTTCAAAATAGGCCTTCATAAGGCGTTGAGCTTGGCTAGGGGTGTTGGTCACTTTTCGTCCATCTACCAAAACCTCCATCCACCTTACCATCCCTTGAACTCATCATTTCTACCTCGTAAACATTATTGACGACTTTCTTGTAGAATTGCAAACCTTCCTATAGCAATACAAGGAACCTATAACAGCGTCTTGTAGCATGCATGTAGAAGCCTATTTCATCATATGTTTTGACTTGTGATGCAATTTTGACTTAGTTTAGAAGTAGGTTGATCCCTAGTTGTAACTCCATGATTAAGGGCAACACATAGGCCATTCCAACCATCCTTTTCATTCAATGCAAAGTAAGGTAGCATTAATGTTTTTATCACAGATTTAGCACAAATAGAACATTGACTTATATGCAGGTGTGAGCTAGATAGATGATGCATGAAATCTTGAGTTATGATTTGGTAGGTTAGTTTCCTATCTAAAAGTCAATTTTGTAGCTAGATGGTTGATTGCAAGACAATGTACTTCCCTTTCTTCAAGTAGTGTAGCTCTTATCCTTTCATGA
This sequence comes from Pinus taeda, assembly GCA_000404065.3. Taxonomy (NCBI): domain Eukaryota; kingdom Viridiplantae; phylum Streptophyta; class Pinopsida; order Pinales; family Pinaceae; genus Pinus; species Pinus taeda. Next base: position 270,600 of record APFE031322797.1, on the reverse strand, counting down.
ATTGATCAAGTAGCATTTACAAGTGAATATCATCTACAAGTTGAGGTTTAAAAATAATTTTCCTATTTTTCATTAGATCTAGCTTTTGAATTACACTCATTAGATAGTTTCATTCTAATTTATTAGAAAGAATGGTCTTAGAGAACTATTGATCAAATTTCCTAGTTGAGGGTGGCATGAGTAGAATCCAATCTAGTGTGTATATAACACTGTCACCTTGAAGTTTGTATGAACCCTAGGATGATAAATAGATTTGAGGAGCCCTTGGGAGTTGCAACACTCTTGCTACAATACCAGGGCTCACCACTTTTTTGGAGCCGTTGTCAGTGAGGTGTCTAGGTAGATGTTATTTCTGCTTAAGCATTACTTTCTATTTTTCATTTAGTTTTGAAAAAATCAATAAAATAATAAAAACATGTATTTCATGCCTCATTGGAATAGAGATACTCAAGAAAAATTCTTACCAAACACCCCCACACCCTCAAACAGTCAACCTTCACTCTTCTTCGGTGACTATCAGCTTCCTTCTCTGACAACAAGGGAGTTAGAAGACCCTTTAGGTGAGAAACCTGATATCTTTGAAGAACCCATTTCAACTACCTAACTCATGGCTGCAAATAGCAACAATGAGGTTTTCCCTATCAGAGAGACTAATGGAGAGGTTAAAAAGAAGAATATAAGTCTTGCTGCCCTTCCACACTTCCATGGCTTAACCTCTAAGGATCTTGATACTTATATGTTTGAATTTGATGTTGTTTATAGGACCTATGTGTTATCGGGAAAACTAGTGTCCATTTAGAGCTACTAGTCCCACTAAGATGGGTAACTATCTTAGAAAGAAACAAACTAAAGTTACTTTTGTTTTCCTTTATGAGAAATAGATGAGAGAGAAGTAGAGAGTACCAACCTCAATCTTTTGTTGGGCTCCTTGCTTGTTTCCTCCCTCCTTTGACAGAGCTTTTCCACCCCTTCCTCACTTGTCCTACTTCAAAGAACACCTGTAGAGTCAAAGCAACATAATACCATCAAAGCATAGAGATCTATAACCATAAACAATATAGGACCAGATATATATCAACCATACAAATTCATATATCAATACAAGATTCAGAGATATACAAGAATATGGAGGAAAACTCAAATAGCTTTATTGATAGAAGTAGTAGAAGAGAGGATTACAACCCATTGGTCTAACCCAAAACAATCCTCCAAGCGTGAAAGCCCTCTTCACCTCATGAAAATCTAGATCACCCAACACTTTGATGTTCCATAGAGAAACCAACAGCACTTCCTTACAAGATACAAAATTCTAGCCTCCAGGTCTCTAGGATCAGGGATCCATATATAGATATTTGCAGGTGTGTGAGTCAGCTTCTGGGATTTTGATTAGTGTCATTTCTCTGATAGTTCTTGGTTCCACTTGGAGATTTCATGATCTCTTACTCATCCTTGGGTGAATTCAAAGAGGCAAGTGTCAAATGGGCAGTTTCTAGAAGATTCTCTAGGTTTCCACCTAGCCAACTGCCTCTGCCATTTGTCTTATCTCACTCATCGCACCCTACAGAAGGGCTTTTTAGTATGCATCACACTTTCTGCATGGAGTAGGTGAGATGCATTCCACCCTTAGCACTGAGCAATCTGTATGGTTTAGTTTTGACCAGTTCTGAGTAGTTTTTTAGGGAGAACTTCTGGGAGATGATGTAATCGACTAACCTTGTTCCTTTAGGGTATGAAACAACACTTTTAGGGGCTTAGAAGCCTTTTTTTTATGGACATATGATATTGGGGTTGCAGTGCCCAAATATGTCTATAACAGTTTCCTCCTAAAGCATGAGTTTGTAAATCTTTTGATGTTAGGTGAAATGCTTTATCATGAGGATCCAAGGTTTTTCGAATTGGAATGTGACATGTAATAAGATACAATACAATACACTATCTTCATAATATTGTCATGATCTAGCTGAGGCGAGCATTCCCATGCTCAGCTTTATAACTTCATTTTCATGTAAATAGAATAGACAACCGTCTGTGTGGCAGACTAATGATTCTGGTAGAGCCATCATCCCTTAGCTTGGATGATCATCTGTGTAGCTATGATGTACATTTGATGTCTTTATTTTCCTGAATATATCGTAGTTCATATGGATGAAAGTAGATTTTGGATCTTCAAACTCATTCAATCTTCACCTGAAGTACAAGTCAATCCATGTGAAAGGATGTTCTGATGTCGAACATGGAAAGACATTGCCTGATTACCAGCCAATGATGTAAGCTATTAACAGGCACAAGAGGAATCACCGATAATGATAATGACCCTCAAGGTATGGCAGTACAATTCATGTGGTGCGAATCCATGAGTTGGTGTCAAACACCATGCAAAATCTTACGATCGAAGGCCATTGATGTAAACCTGTCATCGGAAGTGAGAAACTTGCCATTAAGGCATGCAAGCTTCAAAGTACTAAAAGGGTTGTTCCCAAGTAAAATTCTTGGATAATGAGCTAATGTCGACAAGAAGTGACCTGTCGTAGGAGGCACTTAATGAATCCCACATCTACGACACGAAACGGAGCAAATGATTTTTTGGAGGTGAAAATGATCTAATGATACAAGGTTTAGGGTGGCGGTCATGAAAGAATGAAGTGTGAAGGTATTGCAATGAATGAGACATAAGCTAGGTTGGTGAATTCTCTGAACGACTTCTCTTGAATATATCGACAACACTGAAATGGATTGGTAATGCTAACCCCAAAAATGGATGGTACGGAGGACCAATGGTAATATGACCCGTGAATGGAATAACCCAACCCGAATCAATCATGGTGATGGAGTGAAAGTGTCATGTTCAAGAGCGACCTACTACCAATAAAGTTTCTTCAAGTTTTCTTCCCAATTTTTCCCCAGTCATTTATGACCAATACCTCTTCAATTTTGACAAGCCTGAGGAGGATAACATATGCTTGTTCTATAATTTTCCCTTCAGGCAAACCTGTCGCTATGTTTTAATGAGCCTAGCGAGAGCGAAACTCGCTCTTGTTTGCATGGAAAAGTTTGTCGCTATTGTTTTAACGAGTTTAATGACAAAGATAACTTGGTCCTTTTCAATTTTAGAGAGTTTGAAAAGAGATGGAAAGGAAACTCCAGTAATCCTTTTTCGTAATATAATCCCTTAAGTCCGAAAAAGTATAAAATAATACAAAAGGGATGAATTTTCGATAGTTTTAACGAGCCGAACAAGACAAGCGCTCAATCTTTTTGTGTGATGATCCCTCAGGTCCAAAAAGATTAAAATCTAGAGGAGGGTTGGCACTTCCAATCACTTTAATGAGCTGGAGAGGCCAACTTCTCGGCAATCTTTTCATATTTAACAAGTTAGATGAAAAGAGCTCAAAGAAGACTCGTTTTTAAGGAACAAGTGATGTTTTTGGATAGCAGCTGGTTCCAGGTAAGGTTTGGAACTTTTCAATAACGACAGTGTAAAGAAAATGGCTAATAGAATCACTTGTTGTAGTTATTCCTCAAAAGTGGTAAAAAATCAAATGGAGGCATATGATCGGCTAAAAAAAAGTGGAGGTGATGGTAAGAACACGACAAAGGCTCAAAAGCTGATGATTATGTGATCGCAATGGTTATTTACCGAAGGATGGGTTCATTAGTTAATGAGCTCAAACTCTGGGGGAACACATGCTCATTGCTAGGTTTATTTTTTAATGATCTTGAACTTCACATAAACCTGCTCATGCCAATCGTATAATAAGGATGTCTCATTGATAGGTTCATTTTTTAGGGAGCTTGGCCCGTTCGAAACTTTGCTCTGAAGCCTTTTGTTATGCAAGCTAGGAATGACCTACCTACGAGTTTAAACGGTTGAGAGCCTACAAACTAAGAAAATAAAAGATTGTTTTGCACTTTTATGAAAAAAGTTTTTCATGCCCCCAGGTATAACGAAGTAGAGTTTCCAGGTTACCATACAAAAGTTCTTGCATTAGCAAGATTGTTCCATCCACGTAGCAGACAAAACACTTCCTTGGCGTTGTCCATCAAAATGGATAAAGGTGACTGTTGTCAGTGCCAAACACATAACCTTTGATGGGGGAATCCTTTTCCAATCTGATCCATTTTCCTAAACGAACAGGATAGTCAGACTAGTCATATTCCTACGTGGAAACCTACCTTATATCTGGGGTTTTTCTGCCAAAGCAAACTAGGGTGCATGCCTCCTGGGTTTCAGTCACAATAATTGAATCATTCGTGCTCATCAAGTGGAAGGATTGGAGATTGATGAGACATTCCTTGCGTAAAAAGACCAGTTAGGGATGGCATTTAACTAGTAGATATGTTTGAACCAGGGAATGAAAGTTTGTCAACTAGGTGGACCACTCTACCTTCATGTGGAAAACACATCACTCAAAAGAGCGAGGAAACAATAGCTCCCATGCTATAAATGTAGTCACACCCAAGGAGTAGATTGTAATCTAATGGCCCTTGGACTACCATCACATTCAGATAAATGGTTTTCCTTCTTAAAGTTATAGGCAAACTTGGAAGGATCACTAACAGTCGACTGGTTCCTCTGTTGAAGCTCGATAGATTTTGAATCTCAAGTAGAAGTGATGGAAAACCAAGCACTTTCCAAGCAGTTGAGGAAAGGATACTCATAGAAGCCCCTTCATCTATGATAGTACCAACCATGATCATTCTGTAAGCTTGTACTATGATTTGGAATGGTACATTAGATGGTAGACAGGGTCTGCCTAGTAAATTCCAATGGAAGGGAACGACTAGATTGCTTGGAGGAGGGACCAAATAAATGGTTGGGTAAATATCTGACGAACTTCCTTCCTACAGTAAAGGAATGGGTAGATTGCGCCCATGTTTATTGAATTCTGTGTTGACGAAAAGAATTTGAATGGTGTCATTCTCATTCTCTTTGGTGACTATATCATCTGAAGGTAGACCTTCTAAAGGGCCAACTACCATCTTGACCTGTTGACTTTGGTTATGTGTGGACTCAAAGGGTTTATCTTCAACGATATATGCTTCGACCAACCACAAAGGTGTGTTAGTCGGATTCTCAACTAGTGATGGACATGGCAAGAGTTTGTTGTATCCAGGAAGAAGCCATAGCAATGAAGTAGGATGGTTATCCAAGACTCTTTTAGCTTCATCTAGGAAGGGAAAATGGTGGATGGCATGATCGCCTTCACGTATTCTACAAGGAAATTTAGATCTTCCTTTTTGTCCATTGACTTCGTTTTCAATAGTTGATGGTGTAATTTCAACATGATCGTCAGAGGTTGTGGACACCGGATTGTGAAACTGGGGAGACCAGTCCTTTAAGATCTGTGGGATGCAAGGACAATCTCGATGATAGTGGTCTCGCTTGCAAATGACACATGGAGATTTAGGTTTGGATGGTGCAGTGTGTGGATTTTTTCCAGACAATGCATGGTTGCCCCCTTTTGCCATTGGCTTCTTCTTCTTCTTCTCCTTGCCTTTCTTCTTCTTCTCAGTTACTTGGTTTTTAGTTTTACTAGCTTCACAAGTGAAGAGGAAGAATGAGAGGGAGAAACAAACAAAGTAGAAGGTTGGGGGGTAACTCTAGTATCATTCGGTTGTTTATTTGATTGCTCAGGAATCACAGTGTTTTGAACGACAGAGGTCAAGAAATGCCATACTGGCATGCTAATTGACAGTCTTGGAAGGGACAATGTGGCTATATGAGGTGCACCAACATCTCCCCAAGAGGAAAAGGGACTAGGATTCCCCCCAACACGAAACCCTTGATTGGTGGACTCCATTTTCTCAACCTAAGACCAACGAGGGAACAGTGATGTTATTCCGATTAAAATAAATTTTATGACACTTTGACACAACTTTCTTTTTCAATTTTTAAGAGTCGAGAAAAAGCTAAAGATGACTCTAGTCGCCGTCGATTTTTAATGAGCCTGAAGTGACAAGTCCTCAGATGGACCTTTTCTTTTAAGGAGTCTGAAAAGGAATGAAAGTGACTACTCTAGAAATCTAGACAGAGGGATTACCAAACCAATCACAAAACTGCAGAATACTTTTTAAGGTACAACAGTCAATATTCCCAAATGTTGTGTTCAGTGCATTGCGATCGATAGGGCAACAGACACGGCTTCCTAAGCATAAAGGATATAGCCTATTGTGGTCTCCCAATATATACTCGACGGTACATGGGAGCACAAGCCCGTACTGGCACTTGTGTATCAAAGAGGAGAAATCACCCAACCTACGATGAAAACGATAGTTAACAGGCTTTACGACGTCGGAATACGTCTCTAGCCTAGACTTCTAGATGTTGTGCGTTAGGCTCGAAAGCGTTTTTATGCTCATTGAAATTTATTTTATAGTTGATCTTTCTGAAGAAGTCTGACTTTAAGGTTCACCGCGTGATGTAAATATACAATTCCTAAATATGCAATTTAAGATGATAAACAGTCATTTATTTTTTGCAACGAAAATCCTAGCTACTAAGGAAAGAGAAGTAAAAATATTTCAACATAGAGCAGAGAGCACACACTAAGATGTACTGTCCTAAATCAATTTTTGTACACAATCTATATGCAAATGCAGATGCATGTATTTGTTTTATGCTTTCTTAATGTGTGAATGACAAAAAGAATGCTAAGTATAGATCTGAACTATTTTTCTTTCAAAGCGACAGTACTAACAATTTTCTTTTCAAAAAAATGAAAGGAAGACTAAGACCACACTTTGCGATTTCGAGTTGAAAATTTCTTTCGAAACTTGAAATATTATTAATTCAAATAATGCAAAGGCAAAAGTGTAATCAACTATCAAAAATAGGAAGACTCATTTCTTTGACTGAAAACGACACTTGTGACACTTTCAAATCAAAAGACGACAGTTCGATTAAGCTACTGTTTGCAAAGGAGAACTGTAAATGACGAAAAATACATAAAAACATTCACAATTATTTTAACAATGGAGGCTGAATAATGCAAAGGAAGGGAGTTTCAACAGTGATATACTGATCATAGACAAAAAAACTACTGAATAAAGCTGAAGACAATGAGGAAAAAACCAAAATCTAGAGGCAGAAACAGTTTCACCTAATCATCGCACCTATAACATAGGGAAATAAGGATGCATCTCACCTGTAGCACACGAGAGGTGTGATGCATCTAGACTACCAATGAGAGACAATGCGATGGTCCAGGGATGAGACTGAGCTTGGCTTTTTCTCACAGTTTACAGCTTATTTAAGGGATTTAGGCTGAGCTAATGAGAGGCAGTAAACACAAAGCATAGGGGTTGATCTAATGAGGTTACTAGAGCTACCACTAGGGCACTTAGGATGTTTGCAAGTCAGGTGTTCAGTTCATAAACTAACCCGAAGATTGACTGAAGCAGCGTTGATCTACTTTGCAGTTGCATAGCAAAAGCAGTTCAAAGGCTAGCTGGCTTAACTTTAGGCTCTATCTATAGTTTATAAATCAAACAAATAGAAACAAGCAAATAAGCTATTTTCTCCACAGTGGAGTCACCATTTTTTTACCGGGAAAACTAGTGTCCATTCAGAGCTGCTAGTCCCACTAAGACGGGTAGCTATCTTAGAAACAAACAAACTAAAGTTACTTGTGTTTTCCTTTATGAGAAATAGATGAGAGAGAAGCAGAGAGTACCAACCTCAGTCTTTCACTGGGCTCCTTGCTTGTTTCCTCCCTCCTTTGACAGAGCTTTGCCACTCCTTCCTTACTTGTCCCACTTCAAAGAACACCTATAGAGTCAAAGCAGCATAATACCATCAAAGCATAGAGATCTATAACCATAAACAGTATAGGATCAGATATATATTAACCATACAAATGGCATATATCAATACAAGATTCAGAGATATACAAGAATATGGAGGAAAACTCAAATAGCTTTATTGATAGAAGTAGTAGAAGAGAGGATTACAACCCATTGGTCTGACCGAGCACCATCCTCCCAGCATGAAAGCCCTCTTCACCTCATGAAAATCTAGATCACCTAACACAATCATGTTCCACAAAGAAACCAACAACACTTCCTTACAAGATACAAAATTCCAACCTCTGGATCTCTAGGATGAGGGATCCATATATAGATATTTGTGGGTGGGTGAGTCAACTTCTGGGATTTTGATTAGTGTCATTTCTCTGATAGTTCTTGGTTCCACTTGGAGATTTCATGATCTCTTACTCATCCCTGGGCGAATTCAGAGAGGCGAGTGTCAAATGGGCAGTTTCTAGAAGATTCTCTGGGTTTCCACCTAGCCAACTGCCTCTGCCATTTGTCTTCTCTCACTCATCGCACCCTATTGAAGGGATTTTCAGTATGCATCGCACTTTTTGCATGTAGTAAGTGAGATGCATCGCACCCTTAGCACTCAGCAGTTTGTATGATCCAGTTTTGACCAGTTCTAAGTAGTTTTGAAAGGAGAACTTCTGGGACGTAATCAACTAGCCTTGTTCCTTTAGGGTATGAAACAACACTTTTAGGAGCTTAGAAGCCCTTGATTTATGGACATATGAGATTGGGGTTGCACAGCCCAAATATGTCTATAACACTATGACTATGCCTTTAATGGCTAGGAGCTAAATTTTTTCCCATCTACCCTTAAGGATGTAGCGTTGCGTTGTTTTATGGGTCTTCCTGGGGATAACGTCACTACCTTGGCTCAAATGCAACAAGCCTTTAACAACAATTACATGGACTACTGTAGGTCTAAATAAACCAAAGAACAAATATTTAGAATGAATCTTAGACCTGATGAATCCCTAAAGGACTATGAGGAGAGATTTCAACTCAGTTATAAGAGGGCCAGATGTACCCTTGATCCTAAATAACTCAAGCTATTTGTTCTTCGAGGGATAAAGGAGGACATGATGGAAACCCTCAACATGCTATCTAAATGATGCATCTATCAATTATCCTATCAGGAAGTTAAAATAGTGTTCAAAAAACACTCTAGGGCTGTTAGGAAAAAGGGTAGGGGTAGTCAAGCCTTGGTCAGTTCCGCTCCTTCCAAAACATCCATCAAGAATGAGATTGGGAACCTATTAGGGAATTTAAAAGTGAAATGTTGCATACCTTTTCTTTTCAAATGGATACCATGCTTTCATGCGGAAAGAGTTATTTTTGCTGACAAAACTAACCTCCCTAGGAGCCTAAGACTCTCTAGTGACAAACAAGACAATTAAGAGCAATCCTTCTCTAAACATGCATTATCATATGAGAAACCAAGTGTTTTTCGATCCTACCTGAAGTCCAACGCTGTTGTAGTAGTCTAGCCTCGTCGATCCAGATGAGCTCCTCCTTCACTTCGAAACCTGCATACACTAACAATCAAACGATTACATAACACCTGAATATCCCATAAAACAAAACATATTCAACATATAGACCAAGGAGTATATGAAACAATTCATTAACAACAAATCATTGAGAAGAATGGACTTATTTGTATTAAGGAAACAAAAAAGAAACCATTACAACCTGAGCCCTGGTGTTGTGCAAGTTCCTCCCAGGGTCCAGCAAGAGTTTTCCTCTACTTTGACAAACTCACCCACTTCCAAATGAAACAAGAAAGGATGGTAATCTCTCCTCACAAGCTTCTACAAGGAAGTCCTAATTCCAGCAGCATCTACCCTTTGGAATGTTCAGCTTTCAACCTCCCCTCCTTGGCCCAGTGCCTGTATTTATAGTGTTCTAGAGGAAGTTATTCAGGTCCAACATCAATGGGATACTCCCTCTTTTGGATGGGGTAGCTCCTCTCTTGATGGGATAAGTTCCTCTATCATAGGGATGCATGAACCATCTGGAGGCGCTCATACACGTCAAACACTCTTCTAGAAGGCTCTAGAAGTGACCACAAGTAACTTTTTAAAGATGAAACTCGCGCCTTTTGACCTTTACAGAAGTATGCACCCATCCCTTGACTTACAGAGCATACAAGTACGTAGGTACAATGAGCTTGGGATGCGTACATGCAGGCAAGGTAGAGAGAACCTGCGTAACTAGAGATAAACATGATTTTTAATGACTTTCTCTCTTTTTTGAAGTTTGACATGGAGAGCAGAGGTATAAGGCTTGACAAGGAGGATAATATGACTATTGATAGAGCCATATTAACTGCCGATAGTCATGGTGACAAATTTTAGTGTAACAGATTGCCCCCTAAAGTGCGAAGCCTGTAATAGATAAGGGTTTTATATCATCTAGGAAGGGTGAAGTACTTTATCATTTCAAGGATTATCTCGTGGAGGGCCTGGTCAGAACCTGCAATTTTCAACACAAAATACATGTATAAGATGTAATCATCGCTGACGGTAGGCTTTCCCATCCTCAGATCAAACTTTAACTAAGTAGACTAATCTATTCTGATTACTGAATGATTTCATAAGTAACATCATAATCTAGACTCGTGTAGACACAGTATGGACGGAAGGCCATTGTTTATAATTGTCACAACAAATGCAATACACAAACTCCTCACAGCCTGCGATGCTGGAAAACTAGACTCCAGGGTCTCAGTAGCTTCCCACAATTCGGATACAATCTCAGCCATTGTGAATAAATGAACGATGTCGACATGTAAATCCACTGATACCAGTCAAATTGATGTAAACTGTTAACAAGCGTGAGAGAAACCACCAGTAATGTCAATGGTTCTCAAAGTACCCAGCACAATCATGAGATGTGAATGAATGAGTCGATGTCGAACATTTCATGGAATCCTTCGATCGCAAGTCAATGATGAAAACTGACGTCGAAGGCGAGAAACCTGCCATTGATGCATGCAGACTCCAAGTACTGATGATTTCTAAGTCAACTCTCCAGATAATGTGCTGATGTCGATAGAAAGCGGCCCGTCGCAGGCAAGCCCACAACACGAAATCATAGTTCAAGTTGAAGAAATGTTGCTGTAAGGACTAACTCAGGGATGACAAAATGGATGATAGGTATTTTGCAGTTAAACATTTTGTTTACAGACCTCTTGAACACATAACGACACAACAAATGGTTTGGTGACGAATGACTCAAAGTCGACTCCCATATCCTGGCTAAAGAATGTTAATGAATTGGTCAACTGTGAGGCAAAGGATTTCCCAACCCAGGTGAATGAAAAAGTGTTGTGTTTAAGAGTGGTAGTAAGGTTTTTCTGAGACAAAAGGATATCAAATAGGTTCATTCTTCTCTCTTTTCCCCCACCATTTCTGGCAAGTACCTCTTTATTTTTTACTAGCTTGAGGAGGATAACATATGCTTGATTATAAGCT